>PVJD01002063.1:0-212500 GCA_004026545.1 Mormoops blainvillei
AGAACATATGACGGTCTGTTTGGAGCTCCCTCATAGGTAACCAGCTGCTTTTCTCTTGCAGTTTTAAGATTCTCTTCTTGTCTTTAAGCTTTGCCATTTTAGTTGTGATGTCTTGGTGTGTGCCTCTTTGGATCCATCTTGTTTGGGACTCTCTGAGCTTCTTGGACTTGGGTGTCTTTTTCCTTCATCAGGTTAAGATAGTTTTTAGTGATTATTTCTTCAAATAGGTTCTCAATCCCTTGCTCACTCTCTTCTTCTGGTATCCCCATTTTGTGATGTTGTTATGCTTCATGTTGCTCCAAAATTTTCTTAAGCTCTCCTGATTTTTTCTAGAATTCTTTTTTCTTTTTTGCTGCTCTGCTTGGTGTTGTTTTCTACCTTCTCTTCTAAATCACTGATTTGATCTTCTGCTTCATCTAATCCACTGTTTATTCCTTCCAGTATATTATTTCAGATATTACATTATTTATTTCTGACCAGTCCTCTTTTATTGTTTCTATGTCTTTTTTATGCTGTTGAGTATTCTTATAATCATTATTCTAAACTCTATATCTGATAAATAGCTTACCTCCATTTCATTTACATTGACCCACTTTGCTACCTTCTTGTATGTTCATGGTTTTCCCAACCAAAGAAACCTCTAATTATATTTATGTTGTGAATAGCTGACCAGCCAGGTACCCTGAATCTGTTAGAGGTGAGTTAAGATAATAAAACTCTTATCCCTTCTGGTGTGTGGGGGGAGGGTAAAGAGGAGAATGCAGTGCAGAATCTGGGAGGAGTCCAGGCCATTTGCCTTCTGCAGTAACCATCCTCCTTCCTTCCCACTGTGCAAGTCTGTGTTAACATTTTCTGTGTGTCACTTGAAAATGGCTGGGAAGCACTGGTCTAGAAATAATAGGTATTAAGTCTTGAAACCAACCCCCTGATCATGAAGCAATAGGTTACATTTAAATTTTTGTTGAAGGGAAAACATTTAAGTGGAAATGCCAATGAGGTCAAATAATTTTGTTTTCCTTTAGAAAGATAAGATTAACTCTAATTTTCTTTTTCATTCAGGTCTAATACTTTAGGTCTATTTTTCACTTGAATTGTGTTTGTGATTTTTTAACATAGAAATGACTAAGTTTACTGAATTTCAAAGAAAAGATTCTATGTTTAGTCATGCAGGAGGTTAAAATTAAAATGCCAATACTGAAAAAGCTAATTTTTCTACAAAGGAATGTAGCAGTGCAAAATAGTACATGTAGGCCCACACGTCTAAAGTTTAAAATACTAAATCTGTTATAACTTATGTTAAATATCTTTCCCATAAACATAATAGTACCAGTGTATTACTGCTGTTTCTGCAAGTATTCAATATTTAACTGAATGTTTAACCTATTTGCAAAGACAGTTCGTTGTCTGATTCATACAGATGATGGAATTGGAAAGAACTAAAGTGCCCTTGAGTACCTGCTATATGTATAGTATTGTTCTGAGGTTTGTCTACACATAAGTAGTGCAGGACATGATCTTCGTGCTCAAGGAGTTTACAAACTATAGAGGGATAGTAAGATAATATTGATGTAAATGAGACAATAGTTATTTCAAACTGTGTTTGGGCTGAAAATGATAGCACCCATTAAAAAACTAAATAAAAAGCTGAAAGATAATTGAGAGGTGAGTCTGCACTCAATTTACCTTTATATCGGCCCAATGCCTGGGCAGAATTATGTAGGAAGGAAGGAAGGAAGGAAGGAAGGAAGGAAGGAAGGAAGGAAGGAAGGAAGGAAGGAAGGGATAAATTAATGAATGACTCAATCAATCAGCAAATGTAAATACTAAATTGTTTGGTTCTATCACTACTATCAGAATCGAAAGAGAGGGAAATCACTGAGGGATAAGTATCCCGGCAAATTTTTGTAAAGGAGTTTAAGACAGAATTTTGAGAGATTTGGCGAGGGCAATAGAAACCAAATTTGTTTATTCATTCAAAAAATTGTTTATTGAATACCTACTATGAACAGAGAGGCATGGTGACATAAGTGAGCAGAGAATATTCATGAGGCAGTTCCAATAGTGAAGGTCAGCTTTGAGGGAGCATTCAATTAAATTTTAGTCATTTTTATATTATTAGATTATAGAATGCCTTAAAAGTCAGAATAAGGTAGAAGAGAAAATGGCCACTGAAATTTGCTTTTTTTGTTCGTTTTGTTTAATGAGAGGAGTAGTGCAATAAAAGGCTTTATTTTAGGAAGCTTGGTTTGCAAGTGGTATGAACGGTTATTCTGAAAACAGTGTTGTCCCTTTTTAAAAAAAACCTGGGGATAGATGTTTTTACAAACTTTTATGGGGGTCTATGAGAAAGTTTAGTTGCCATTTTAATAACAAATCTTCTGAATGTATCTCATCTACTTATATTGCTGCAATGTAATTTTACTTCTTGAGTTTGAAGTTGGGGAAATAGAGAACTCTATCATTATCCTCGTCATAGCAACTTTCCAGATTCTACAGAAAATAAGCCCCTGTATAGCCTTTTCCTCACCCGGTAAAATAACTCCAACTCCCTTGACCTTTTTCAGGTAGCTTGTTTCTTCAGTGTTACATTCTTGACTGTTAAACTTTAATGCTATCTAACTAACTAGATTCTCCCACATGGCCCCATTTCTTCCTTTGTTTTTACATTTATGCAAGGGTAGGCATAATGACAATTCTACAAGGGCAAGGAGTTCCTAAGATAATTTCAAGAACGCTTTTGCATGTAAAGAAAAGTCACCCTTGTTCAATGCAGAATAAAGAATTCTTAATTTGGTGGAAGCTAAAATATCTTGCAATCTTCTTATTTCTCACCCTATCACTATCATCGTTTGTTAAGTGTTACTTTCTTAGCTTTTCATAAAGCTCTTGTCATCCCCAGGGGCTAGAAAAGGAGTTACAGCAATAAATATCTAGAGAGAACTCCCTTCCTCCCTAGGACAGCTATACATCTAGCTGTGGACAATAATCGATTTGTTGCCATTAGCATTTGCAGGAATAAGGAGAAATGATAAGTTAGCTGAGGACTCTAGGCAAGTCCTACTGCTGGATGGTATTTCCTGATGGAACTTTGTTGGGCACAAATGACCTCCTGGATTCCTTTCCCAAGGATCCCATTCATGGAACTTAGATTCTCAATTAAAGACCACAGTTCTCAGCTGAAATTGTCAATGGTTTAGAAAGGGCTATGTAGGATAAGAAATCATGTGTCTCTTTGTATATAAAAGGTTATTCCTGTAAGATCACTAATTCACCTCATCCAAGTTGATGCACATTAAAATTGGTTTAACACACAAGACAAAAGCACAGAATCTTAGGGGATCCAAATAACCTGTGCCATTTTGCTCTTTTTTTTTCTTGTTTTACCGTTTGAAAGAACCCACTTCAACTAAATTTTCAAAAAGCAATTTCTCTATTTTTTTTTTCTTTCTGAGTGGCACTCATACACTCGCAGTGGTAAAATAAACAACAGTGTTGGATTTTGTTTCTCTTTGTCTATATGACATTTGTGTCATCACCGTAGCTCTAATCCATATTCAGGTCTTCATGTTTGGTGTGCAGTAATATGTAAATTATCTCACCAGCTGCATGGAGCAGTGTTTGTTTATTCTATTTCTTTTGGCACTGTACAGAACTGAATTCCTGCCAAAATGGGGCTGCTTCAGGGAGCACTAATGCTCCAGGAGGAAGTTTTGAAAGGAAACACACATCGTAAGTCTTCACTCTGTGAAGCAGCAAAATCAAAACAAAGTTTCTGTTTACTAAAATATCGTTATTATGAATGTAAAATAATGTGTTTGTTAAAATATAATGAGCACGCTGCCCATCTCCAGGATGCTTGGTATACGTGGGTTTTGGAAATGAGGACACAGTGCCGAAAAAGCTGGTGCATTTTTATTCTTGGAAAGAAAGTAGGTGAAATGAAACAAACAGAGACAATATCTAGAAGTTTAAGGGGGAAAGAAATGTTTTAACATGCATATTAATCTCTGGAAACACATGGCATTTACATGCATTTAAATGTGGACAGCTGTGGCGTTTAAGTGTTAAAAAATTTCATTAATGATGCATAGAGCTATCTACTTCTGTTGGCAGGCCTTTCAGTCTTCAATCTGACACTTCCTTTTTTATCCAGCAAGCTAATTTCCCCTCTTTTGTGAGGAGTAACTGTTTTCACACTGCTGCTTACCCAGCAAGCCTCCTTATTGTTTCATGGTTAATTATCTTCTCCAGCTTCACCTTCCCCAGTGAAGGGAGGGACCCTTCCTCCCCAGCACTAATGAAAGCCTAGTTTTTACGAGTACACTGTGTAAATAAACACAAGGTCTGATCAGTCAACATAATAAATGAGTTCCTAAAGTTTATGGAGTCACAGCTCATCTAGTGATTTTACTGAATAATGAGGAAAAATGATTAATCTGGTGGGAGGGGGGACTTTAATTTTGAAGGAAGAAATGAAGCCTTTGTTGCCTTAATATGGGACCTATCTGCAGATAAACATAAGGGATCTCTATTTATCCAAGTGTTCCTCATGCTTCCTAACAGCAGCCATAACATTGTCTGCAGAATGTCTTGCATTAAGTAGGCTTGAAAAATACTGTTGATTGGTTGAAGGTGAAGGTCACTTGGCATTGTATTTCCCTGATTGTTGCTATTTATTAAGAAAAAGAAATAGCCAAGCTGTATGTAGTGAAACCATTCTACACTCTGCAACGACTGCTTTAAAAGCAGAGATAAGTCACATGCTACCATTGTCCAGTGCCTAGACTGGTAAAGTACAAGCTTTGGTCCAGGTAGGTATCTCTGCTGGCTGTCAGTATCTTGCCTCCCTGGACTGTAAGCTCAGCATATTCTCTTACTTGCCAGCTCAAGGACCCATATCGAACGAGTCTGGAGCTCTCAGTTATTTTTTATTATTTTTTGCATTGCAAAAGGATTTTAAAGGATTACAGTGATTCTAAGCCTCTAATATTGCATTTTAAAATTTAAAATGAATTCACATTTTGAGATCATTTTTCTTCTAGAATGAAATTTACATTTCTTTGATTTGGGAACCTTTGATTTGGGTTACAGTTTGAATTAAGGTCTTGACATTTAATACTCTCAAGAGCCTCCTTCATGAGAACCCAGGACCAGAGCTTCTATTCTTATCAAGACTGAGTTTTAAAATCTAATCGGATCTCAGGATCCTTAGTATTTTTCCCTTTAGATCTCAATGTGAAAATCCCCCGGGGGTTCTATATTTGTAACATGTCTAAGGACTCTAGGAATCAGAAGTATAAAATCTCTTGGAAACTTAGTTCAAAGGTGTTTATTACCTTCTAGGAAATCATCCTGAAATTTCAAGTAACTTTTCCAGCATCAAATATACCTTATATTCTCTCCAGTTATTATTTTTTTTGAGACAACAGTGACAGCTCAAGGGAGATATTATAGCAATTTTGAGGCTTACCAGTCTTCCTTAAGTCTAAAAGTATTTATCATTATCCTACCTTTATTTTGAAGCATTCCAACATTTGCATCATAGGGGTGCCAGAAGGAGAAAAGAAAGAACAAGAAATTGGAAATCTATTACAACAAATAGTGAAATAAAACTTTCCTAATTTGGTGAAGGAAATAGACATGCAAGTCCAGCAAGCACAGAGTCTCCCAAATAAGATGGGTGCAAAGAGGCCCACTCCAAGACACGTCATAATTAAAATGCCAAAGGTTAAAGATAAAGAGAGAATCTTAAAAGCACCAAGAGAAAAGCAGTTGGTTACCTACAGAGGAGTTCTCATAAAACTGTCAGCTGATTTCTCTAAAGAAACTTTTCAGACTAGAAAGGATTGGCATGAAATATTCAAAGTCTTGAAAAGCAGAGACCTACAGCCAGGATTGCTCTACATAACAAAAACATCATTTAGAATCAAAGGGCAGATAAAGAGCTTCTCAGACAAGAAAAAACTAAAGGAGCTCATCATCACCCAACCATTATTACATGAAATGTTAAAGGGATTTATTTAAGAAAAAGAAGGAGATCAAAACTATGAACAATGAAATGGCAATAAATACATATCTATCAACAATTCAATCTAAAAAACACACTAAACAACAAGAAGAACAGAGACAGAATCATGGACATGGAGAGCGTTCTGATGGTTGCCGGATAGGAGGGGGAGTATAGGGGAATGAGTGAAGAGATGAGGGGATTAAGAAGTACAAATACGTAGTTACAGAATAGCCATGGGATGTACAATGTAGGAAAAGGAGTAGCCAGAGAACTTATACGCATGACTCATGGACATGAACAAGGGCGGGAGGATTGCCTGAGGGAGTGTGGGGTGTTGGCTGGAGGGGGGCAAAGGGGGAAATTTGGGACAACTGTAAGAGCATAGTCAATAAAATATAATTAAAAAATAATAAAGAAATAAAAGTAGTTATCGATAAAGGACACTATTAAAACAAAGACGTAAGTCAAATCAAATTAAATCAGATGTAGAAAGAAGGGTTAAGTCATCCTAAGAAAACAAATCATAGCTGACCCACCTGTTGACCTTCTTAAACCTTGGGCCAATTAGATGATAAACTGAGTGAAGCAAGATAAGTTTGGCTGACTGCTGTGGATGATATGGAAAAGAGTTTAAAATGGTACCTACCATTTTGGGTGTTTCTTAATTTAATTTGCTTATCCAAATTGGCCAATGTTTTAGTCTTAGTTTTTTGTTTTGTTTTGTTTTGTTTTTTGTCTGAATGGTGACTTAGAATCATGATCTTAGAATTAAAAACAAAAATCCCACACCCCATTTATCTGAGAGGAACAAACAATTAAGAACAGTAATAACATAATTTTGACTCTTAATGTGTACCTTGTTAAAAGTGAACAGATACAGACTTCTCTCTAATAATATATACTTTGCAAAGGGCATGGATTCTGAACATGGGTGAACTCTCTTAACTGATGCGTGGTCTCCCAGGCAGACCTCGGAATGTTGGCAAAGCTGTCCTTGTGCATTCGGCTACCCCAGGGTCGTGCCGCAAATCTTGTGTTCACAAAATTCAGTCTGATAATTAGGAATCCAAATCCATGTTACAGAGGAGCCCATGTGTTAGTAAACGTCACTTGTTTACAAGACTGTTTACTTCCTCTTTACTGCGAATATACTTTGTAGGTTTTAAAATAATAGGTTTTTATTAACAGAAGAATCTTATCATAAAGCAGAGACAATAGTGTACTTTTCCCTAAGGCAAAGGTGAGGCAAATATTACATCCTGAGGCACAAGACTCAAATATTATGTCAACTACTGACAGTCAAAAGGCAAACACCAAACAGAATAGTGACAGAAAAACTGAACCAGCTGTCATCATTATGGGGAAAAATTATTTATGTAACTTGGCTTATGGGACTGTCATTGTCATCCAAAGAGGTTTGCCATAGGGTAGAATGTGGAAAATGCCACTATTTTATTGCAGCTGGGGTTTTACAACTTTATTACAGTTAATTTTTTGTACTTCCTTTTTTGTTGTTGTTTTAGTTCCACATAGTACTGAAGAGGTCAGATATAGAAATTCCTGTTATTTAAAAATCTCTTCAAAGTTTTTCTTTTTTAATTCATTTTTAAATAATCCTAAATTCAGGTACTTTCTTGAAACTCTGGGGAAAATTTTCAGGGAAACAGAATAGAGATTAAGAAGAGAAAAATAAATACATTTTCTTATACAGTCTATTCTGAGTATAATACACATTTCAGTATGTTTGCATATAAAGCCCAGATAAAGTAATTTATTTAGCAGCAGAACTAGATTACTTTTTTAGTTACCTCTAGTAAAACATTCAGAATTGGGTGAGAAAGTAAATTCTTCTACAGTGCATGCTTAACAAATATGAATAGTGATGTCTACAATAATTAACTTGATTAAGAAAAACATAGTTTGATGCAAGGCATTCATCTTTTGCCACCTAGATTTAATGCTATCAACACCGGGATTGATACACTGAAGAGTTATTTAGAAAGTGTGACAGTATCTAAATTTATTTAATTTATTACCAAAAACATATTGCCTCTTGATCAAAATATCACTTCTTTGGGGCAGACCTCCAGTGAAACTGAAGTTATGTAAAGGGACGAAAGAAGTGCTTATATTTTATGTAACCTTTTTTCTACAAATTCCTTCTTACAGTTTCACAATTACCCTATTTATAGAACTTTAAAGTTCTTGGCAAACTTATTCTTCATGCACAAAATCAAATTTAAAAGTATTAAAAAGGGTTTTGTTTGTTTGTTTGCTTTTGTTTTTTGTTTTAAAAGATACATAGTCAGCATGGGCTACTGTGTCTAGAGTTGAAGGCAGAGGTGTTAGAACAGTTGGAGTTTCCTGTGGATTCAGTGGCCTCCAAAGTTTCTTCACTCCTGCTCTTCTTCCAACACTGGTGCCAGAGGATGAGAACAGTGGTGAACAGCACCTACTAGGGCTGGGCTTGCGATTTCAACAGCGGCTCTAGGCTCTACCATGGAACTGGTCCCTTCAGCGGCTCCCTAGCCTGCTCCTTTCCTAGCCCTCCAGCCTCTCCAGCGCCTGCCCTCTCCGTGGTCCCAAAAGACTCTTCTTGCTAATTCAGTGGCTTCCCCTCACCCCCTATTCCTCTTATCTTCTCTAACTGTAATACTCTTCAACACCCGCTACTTTAAAAGTCTCCTTCTCTCAGCTTCCAGGATATTATACCAGTAGTTCTGCCTGGCTTTCCCTGTTTCCTTTGCTTGTTGCCCCTTTTTCCTTTGTAAGCACCCACAAGGCTCCATCTGTTTTACCTTTGCTTCTCCCTGTTCCCTCTTCTTGCAATGTTCCCCTCCCCCAAATTTCTCTGAATTTCTTTCTTCTCAAAGTTGCCTATATAATAGTCCATCGGATCTCATGTGGCTAAACCATGACAGGGAAGTCTGTAGGAGAAAAGAGGCATGGCGAGCTGTGGAACGTGCTGTCATTTAACAGTCAGCAGAAGTAGATTTCATGAGGATGCTTGGAATCAAGGTACTCAACGGCAGAAAGAATGTCAAGAAAAGTAGGGTCAAATGCTACAGAGGAATCAACTAAAATAAAGCCAAAGTATGTTTGGTTGGCTTGATCTATCAAGAGAGCCACTGGTGATCCTGCTAGAGGGTTCAGCAAATGAGGGCTCTATTAGTTACACTCTTTGTTTCTCCTCCAAAGAGACTGTTGCATCAAAATGGGTGAAGTTAGCCCTGGCTGGTGTGGGTCAGTGGATTGAGTGCCCACCTGCAAACCAAAGGGTCGCTGGTTCGATTCCCAGTCAGGGCACGTGCCTGGGTTGCAGGCCAGGCCCCCAGTTGGGGGTGCATGCAAGAGGCAACCACACATTGATGTTTCTCTCCCTCTCTACCTCCTTCCCTTCCCCTCTCTCTAAAAATAAATAAAATAAAATCTTAAAAACTATATGAGTAAAGTTGAACTAAGGGAAATATTATACTTTTCTTCAGCATTTCTGAGAATGGGAGCATGCATACAGACTGAAGAAGCCTGTAATAAAAAATTAGCCTTACTGATAATATATGCACAAGGATATAAATAAATTCAGAAATATTATCTGTTGTAACGTTTGTATTAAACAAGGTTCCCAGTAGATTAATGAACTCCTGTTATGTTTGATGGTGCCACTGGCTCTGAAACTCAACAGGAATAAGGACTCCTATTACCTTTTTTTTTAATTGATGTGAAATTGACATAACATAAAATTAATTATTTTAAAGTGAGCAATTTAATGGCATTTAGTACATTCAGAATGTTGTAAAACTATCACCTTTATCTAGTTCCAAAACATTTTCTTCACTCAAAAAGGAAATGCCACACCTATGAAGTAATTACTCCCTACTTTCCCCTTGCCCAAGCTCTTGGGGACCACCAATTTTTATTCTGTTTCTGAATTTATCCAGTCTGGATATTTCATATAAAGGGAAGCACACAACAAGGTTGACTCCTGAACAACACAGGTTTGAGCTGCACGGGTCCACTCGTACATGGACTTCTTTAGTAAATACAGTAAATGTATTTTTTTCTTTCTTATGATTTTCTTAGTTACATTTTCTTTTCTCTAGCTTACTTTATAGCAAGAATACAGTATATAATACATATATAAAATGTGTTAATTCACTGTATATGTTACCAGTAAGGCGTCCTGTCAACAGTGGGCTATTCGTGGTTAAGTTTTCGAGGGGTCGAAAGTTCCATGGATTTTTGACTGTATGTGGGGGTTAGTGCTCCTACCTGCTATATTGTTTAAAAGTCAACCGTATGTGAGTTATTGTGTCCAGCTTCTTTCACTGAGCACAGTGTTTGCAAGGCTTCTAGCTCTTCCAACTAAGAGGTGACCCCAGTTAGGAAGTCAGAAATTCTGCAGGTGATTTTGCCAGGGCAGAGTGTGACCTTTCCCTGGAGCCCTTCGACAGTTCATGAGACCAAGGACAAGTCTTTATTCCTTCAGTTCACTCAGTTCGTATTTTTTGAGACCCAACTCTGCCAGGCATTATTTTAGGTGCTGGGGCTCTAGTGGAGACAGGGCGGAAAGAGCCCATGGGATACAGGTCTGGGAGGAAAAGCCCTACTTCCCAAGATTGGACTCCCTTTTGTCTCTCGTCCCTGTTGAGAACTAAGGTAATTTTGCTGTTGTAAAACTTACTTTTAAAACATCTAATGGAGTTTATTTTCAACTATTTCAGAAATATCTTTGTAATCAAGACTAGGAAATATGTCCATGTTGGTAATCATTTTAGTGATATCTGTGAGATAATTGGGGTTTTATTTGTCTGTTTTGAGTTTCCAATCAGCTTCATTATTGAAAAAGAGCATTCCCTAGAACAGTTTTTGTTCATTAATGTGAGATAGACTTTCAAAGGGTTTTCTGAGCTGAGACAATTTAACTTTATTGTCAATCTGATAGTGAGCAGTAGTTGACTATTGTAATGTGTCAGTTGTGAATTTTGCAGATAACGGACTTGCATTTTTTTAAGAATTATTTTCAGGAAATAGGAAGTCCTTGTGAAGTCGGCCTCACTGAGGGCTGGGCAGGTATCCTTTCTCACCTGGTTATTCCTGAGGCATGAGCCCAGTCAAAACATGCAAAGACACACCGACACCCCATTGACAGTGCAATGGGAGCGAGTAAGGGACCTAACTGATGCAATTCCATGCATCTGGTTGTATAAAAGAGATTAGTCAACCAACCACCAGTTTTAATGCAAACACTGCTACGATTATTTGACAGTTAGCCATACTATTGTACTATCGTCCTTTCACTCCGGCACAGGGAACACATGCCGAGAGCTGCCCATCATTGTACCCATGCTGTGTGCCAGCCCCCGCCCCCCATCGGACCTGACAAACATTTTCTCATTTCAGTCTCCCAGTAATCTCTGAGGTAGACACAATGACCTGTGATTATCTTGGAAAAGCAAATGATGGACCTGAGGCATGTAGGTGTTTAATAACTTGTCTAGGATCACAGAGCTGACGTGGGTGGGGGGGTAGGGGTCTGGGATTCATACTCGGATCTGTTTGAGTTTCTAGCCCAAATCCCAAAATAGTTGATAGTGAACATCATTGCTTTTACCCTATTTCTTTTCTCATCTATCTTTTTCTCTTGCTAACATTGAGTCAGTTCTCTGCTCAATGAGAGGCAGAGTAATACAAACTCCATTTTCGTAAAATTTGTCATTCCATTTTCTGAAAACTAGCTGTTTGTTGTGGTCATTGATGCATTTGTCTTTTTCTTTTAAAAAGAAAATTTCTTCCTAAGTCTAATCTAGGGAAATAAATATGCAGCTAATGCTCAGACAGGTTGATTTTAGATTTGGGGGTGGATGCTAGGGACACTATTGCATCAAAAAATCAGACTGAGCATACGAAGGTTGAAATTGCCCCTCATTTAAGTTTATTCCCCCATGTTCATATATATATATATATATATATGATTTTTCCCTTCCTGTTTGGCCCTCTCACACCATGGGTCTGCTTTTTGCCTTAGGATGAATATATATATGAAGATATCTATATCTATATCTATATCTATATCTATATATAGATATATATATCTTTATTCAATTACAATTAAAGCTATTTGTGCTTTTATTGTTTTTATTTGTATGTTTTTGTTGTATCTTACTTTTCTACAGATAAAGTTCCTCTCGCAGGGCTTTGCAAGAGGCATCACTCACTAAACTCCTGGATCCAGAGTAAAAACGGGACACACAGATTGCAAGTCCTCCCAATGGTTTTTCCCTTCTGAGCACCAGAAGTTTGAGTGGAATCACAGAAAGAACATCCTGTTCTTTTTGAGATTCTTTAGATTTTCAAAAGATGCAACATTTTAAAGGAAATTAAAGGAATCTGGAGATAACTATATCAAATCTCTGTTGAGTTGTTTTGTAGAATGCCAGAATCCTTCATCTCTCCTCATTAGCTGATAATGCATTTCTTATCACTTACAAAAATTCACCCTCTAACCTCAAATTTTAAGAAAACCCCAGAAATGCAATCCGAGGAGACCTTACTCAATTAGAGATATACAAGTACAGAAGGGAGTTAATTTGGATTGTATTACTTACCGATGTTGGAATCTTGGTTCTTCCCTCCTGCTTCTCTTCCTCTTCCTCCTGCTCATCCTCTCTCCAGCCACTTTTAGTTACTTTCTCTCTACATATTGTGCTAATGTAAATAACTTGCTTCAAAGAATAAAAATGAACTAGCACCAATTAATTCTGCTTGTTTCTTGAGCACATCTGTGAAGATGTGTGTTTGTATAATTACTTATCTAAAGCCCTCGGGTTTGGCCAAAATTCTGTACCAGAGAAGCAAGTTTATGAATAAAAGACCCCTGCACAAATTAACTTAATTCAGAATTATCTCTGGAATTGCAGACTCTCTATTAGAACCACATATACTACTCACCAGCCTTTTGGTTTCAAATATTCTTAAATTTTGTTAACATCAACTTTTTTCCATGTGAGGATAAGAGATGGGAGGTGAGTTACTCCCCCAACCCCAGTCCCTTGGGAACCTAGGTGGTCTGACTACACCACTCACCAGTTTTTCCATTTTTGATTTATCACTTTATCAAAGACAGCAACACTTGTATTTTTTTAAGTATCAGACAATTCCTCTAGAAAAATAATAACAAGTAATTTTCCTACCAACTATATTACTCTCTATATATACCTTTCATTCAAAGACAACTTATTAGCTCTATAAATATTCTAATGCCCTTTCTCTTGGAAACTTCCCCACACTCTTGCCCCCAGGGTATGTCTTATGTGTGAGAGTAAATCTTGAGAAAATAGAGATTTTATCGAAAATAGTGACAGATTTTAATCTATGACAAAAGAAAGGGATTGAGGGCAGGACGAGTAGTACTTTTTTAATATGTAAAATTTAAAGTCTAAAGTGAATGACTTACTAATGGATGTTGTCACATATTCCTGGAATTGACATACAAAAAAAATTCAGAAATTACAGTGAATTTAAGAGATATATGGGAGAGAAATAAGGAGGGGAAAAATAATATTATATCCAAATGTTTAATCATTTTCTGTGGAAACTTTCCACTCAACCACTTTATTGAACAAAGGATTTGTTCTTTTAGGTACTGCTGTAAGTTTTATACTTTGTTAGGCTTGCATTTGGAAAGCCGATAGGGCAGCATTTGGTCAGAAAATGACTCTGTCATGGAAGACGAGTCCAAGTTACTGGCATCACTTGGGCTAAGCTCCCGGCACACATCCAGATGGCACAGTTCCCGCACCCAGTGTGAGCCCCGGGTTTGGGACTCTCATCAAAAATCTGTGCTTCTAAATGTTAGCATCAACCAGAGAGTGACAAGGAGAGCTCCTTTGAAAGACTAGTTCAATTATTTATTAGCACTCTCAGAGTATATTGTCAGCCAAGATAGTATTTGAAATTAATATACTATTTGATTAGACTGATTGATTGTTCCTGCAGCTGAAGATTTTAACATTCATTAGCCATACTAACCAGTCATTAGTATTGCCTTTATCAGCAAGCAAAGAATAAACAGAAATTCTAATAAAAATTCATCACAGTGTACGCACTCCGTACCTAAGCGGGTGTGATGAGCGCTGGTGTACCAAATTAACTGCTGTAACACTGGCAGCAGGAAAGATTTCTGTTATAAAATTTAAAAATATCCCTAATTAATGTTTACCTTGTAACTGGACTCTTTTAAACTTCAGTAGGCCATACAGATAATCTCTTACATATCCAGTATAATAAAGTGCTAATGGATATTTTATACTTAATGTGTCTGGTGGTATCCTTTAACTATTAGTTTCAGGAAGGATTGAGGACTTAAGAAAGTTCTGC
Organism: Mormoops blainvillei; assembly: GCA_004026545.1. NCBI lineage: Eukaryota > Metazoa > Chordata > Mammalia > Chiroptera > Mormoopidae > Mormoops > Mormoops blainvillei. Next base: position 14,387 of record PVJD01002063.1, read on the forward strand.
TAATGTTTTGCTGGTGAAGCCTTTTTTGCAATACCAAGGAATAAAGCATTAGGCTTAGTTTTCAACCAGACTATTAAAGTAAATCTGAATTGTAATGCAAATATGCTGACCTTTTATACTGTATGACACCTCTCTCCACCTACCCAGCCATGAATCCCTTGTGGTTTTCAGAGCAAATTGAAAGGGAATGATGTGAAGGAGAGAATGAGGTAGGTAGGGAGAACCTGTTATGAATTGACTCAAGGCCACTCTAGAGCAATTCGACAGGCATTAAGAATTATAGCTACCTTAAACCGACTGCCTCCTCAGCCCTTCACGTGCTTAGTGCATTTAGTGCTCAGAATTTTCTTGAAAGATACCATATTTTGCCATGTGTAATGCACACGTTTTTGCCCAAATTTTTGAGGGAAAAATAAGGATGTGCATTATACATGGGTAATACTAATTCCATATCTACATAAATGTTTTAAATTTTTTTAACTTATGTTTATGTGTTAAAAGTGTAACTAGAAAGCAATAACAATATCTGCATGCCAAAGAATACCCTGGAACATGATACTCAGTTTTGTTTCTAAATATAAATAAATAAATAATTGAATTTTAAAAATTAAAACCAAAGATTATTTTTTCCTGAAAGTTTGGGCCAAAAACGTGGCTATGCATTATACATAGGAACCCATTATACCCAGCAAAACACAAGTTCTGTGAAGAGACTGGCGCTCAGACAATAGGTTAAGCAACTTGCCCAAGGCCACGTAGATCAGCAGCAAAGCTGTCACTTCACCCGCCCTGCATGCGCAGTTCTATAGTCACGCTCCTGCGTCCAGCTCCCCTGCACAAGCACAGGCTGGACTGCAGAGCTCTGTTTGCGGTTCTGTCTGTCCTTGACCCTGACAGGGCCTGCAGCACCTATTTCCCCTCTCTTGGCTCTCGTACGAATCGGGACAACAGCTGGACAGCAAGTGACAATGGTGAAGGATTCTGAACAGAGTCCAAGAGCCAGTTCAGCTACTACTGTACCCCTGAATGTGTCCAGCGCTGCCTCAACAGGGTAAAAACCAGGAAGTCCACACAAGTATCCAGGATCCCAATTGTGCAGGCAGAGAGCAGCATAATTATGAGAATCTGGGCTGTGGCATCCTTGGGAGTCAAGAAAGTATTCAGGTGGTGATTATTCCGGGGCCGGTGGTGGGCTAGAGCGGGACGTTCCTGCTTGTAAGAAATAGATGTAGGACTGAAGATAGTGAAATGATTTAACAAGGACCAAAGTGGCATCTCTGTCAGAGAGAGCGAGGCCAGGGAAGAGGGGGCTGAGAGAAGTGAGATAAGGGACTGCCCTGCAGCACTGGTCCCCGGACTCAGGGTCCAAGAAGATGTAGGTGAGGAAACCAGTCCAGAGTTGCTCATCTTGGGTGTGATTGGGAGCAGGACAAGCTCTAAAGATGCACTGCCCTGAAAGGGCAGGCCAAGGAAAGGAAAGACATGGCTCCACAGGTGGCTGCACTCTAGAAATAGAGTTTTTGACTCTATTTCTCCAGTAAAAAACTGCTGCAAGTGGAAAACCCAGGAATAGAGGCATGAGGGGCTTTATCACATGCGGCTGCAGATACTATTCCACTGCGGCCTCCATAACTAAGACAGTATCAGAGTGAATGTATCTTAAGAGATAGCATAGGCTATATATTTTTTCTTTACCTGACAGTTTTATCTTCACTCAATCCAAGGTTAAGAATGTAGAAGAATCAATAGGAAATGGTTAATTCCATACATTACAATTTGACTATGATAATCTTACATTTTAATCTATGTTATTGCTTTCAGTGACAAATTACTATTGATAGAACAGCCTATTTCAATAATTTTGATGTTATTCCATAGAGGAATAGAGCTGATAATTATGCTATCTTTCAAATCTATGCTTGGAGCGAATTTCTGTCCTGACCCTTCCAAGAGACTTTGAATGGATAAGATTTTCATGCCTTTGTTCCCTAATTCTTCTTTTTTCCTCCCCCTACACAGGAGACTTTGAATGTGATTGATCCTGGCTTGATGGACCTAAATGGGACCAGTGAGGATGCTCTGGAGTGGGATGAAACTGATATAAGTAACAAGTTAATTAGTCTGAATGAAGAACCAAATGACCTTGATCAAGAACCCCAACCTGTCATGCCTTCCTTAAAACTTGAAGAGACAGGTAGTGAGGGACCTGGTTATAAAGAAAGGGCAGGTGACCATGGGGGATCTCAGTACACCTCAAGTATTACTGCCCCATCCAGCCCACACATTTACCAAGTATACAGCCTCCACAACGTGGAGCTCTATGAGGACAACCACATGCCGTTCCTGAAGAACGGTCCAAAGCTCACCAGCACGACCCAGCCTAGTATTTTAACTAAGAGTCTCAGTAAAGACTCTTCATTTTCATCTACCAAATCTTTGCCAGATCTTCTGGGGGGTTCCAGTTTGGTGAAGCCCTGCCCGTGCCATGGAGGAGATGCGAGCCAGAACTCAGGCAGCGAGAGTGGGATCGTCAGTGAAGGAGACACTGACACCACTACGAATTCGGAAGCGTGCTTGCTCAATGTGGTAGATGGGTCCCCAAGTAACCCTGACACTGAACATCTGGACCTGCAAATGGGAGATGCCGTTAATGTGTTAGAGCAAAAATTTAAAGATGAGGAGGAAGCCATTAGGCTCCCAAATAGCTCTCAGTCATCCATTTCACCGGTGGGGTGTGTAAATGGAAAAGTTGGAGATTTAAACAGTGTTATCAAACATACCTCTGATTGTTTGGAAGAAGAATTACAAGGAAAACATGATGTGTTTACATTTTATGATTACTCATACCTCCAAGGCTCAAAACTCAAATTACCAATGATAATGAAACAGTCACAAAATGAAAAAGCACATGTAGAGGATCCCTTGCTTCATGGCTTGTATTTTGATAAAAAATCCTGCAAATCTAAACATCAAGCTACAGAGTTACAACCAGACGCACCTCCCCATGAAAGGATTTTGGCAAGCGCATCCCATGAAAGGGATCACAGTTCATATAAAAGTGGCGATGTAGAGAAGACATTCACAGGCGTGCAGAGTGCCAAACAGCTCTCCCTTTTATCTCATAGTTCGTCTATTGAGTCCCTTTCTCCAGGGGGTGATTTATTTGGACTGGGCATCTTTAAAAATGGCAGTGACAGCCTCCACCGAAGCACTTCTTTAGAAAGTTGGTTGACATCTTATAAAAGCAATGAAGATCTTTTTAGCTGTCACAGCTCTGGGGACATAAGCGTGAGCAGTGGCTCAGTTGGTGAACTGAGTAAAAGGACATTGGATCTCCTGAATCGTTTGGAGAATATCCAGAGCCCCTCAGAGCAAAAGATAAAGCGAAGTATTTCCGATATCACTCTTCAAAGCAGTTCCCAAAAGATGTCCTTGACTGGCCAGCTGTCGTTGGACATAGCCTCCTCTATCAATGAAGACTCGCCAACATCTCTTACAGAACTCAGCAGCAGTGATGAGCTCTCTCTTTGCTCAGAGGATATTGTGTTACACAAGAACAAGATCCCGGAATCAAATGCTTCCTTCAGAAAGCGCCTGACTCGTTCGGTGGCTGATGAAAGCGATGTCAATGTCAGCATGATCGTGAATGTCTCTTGCACCTCTGCTTGCACTGATGATGAAGATGACAGTGACCTCCTATCCAGCTCCACCCTCACCTTGACAGAAGAAGAGCTCTGCATCAAAGATGAGGATGATGACTCCAGTATCGCAACAGACGATGAAATTTATGAAGACTGCAACTTGATGTCAGGGCTGGACTATATAAAGAACGAACTGCACACCTGGATTAGACCAAAACTTTCCCTGACTAGAGATAAGAGAAGGTATAATCTCGGTGATGAAATTAGGGGCAGTAAGGATGTAAGTAGTAGTGAGATGACCAATCCCTCTGATACCCTGAGCATTGAGGCCCTGCTAAATAGCTCCACAAAATGTCTCTCTGAAAATAATGGAAATGGTAAGAATTTATCTGACATCCATGAGTTAGGGACAAAGAGTGAAAATAAGAAAAATATTTTCAAAGTTAATAAAGATCCATATGTGGCTGACATGGAAAATGGCAATATTGAAAGCCCTCCAGAAAGACAGGAAGATGAACTTCATGGGACTTCAAAGGAATCAGAAAATCTTGGTATAAGCAGGAAGAGGATTTCAGAGAATGAGCATTGTAAGTGTAAAGCATTTATGGATAGCGCAGATGATTCAGACATTGCTGGAAAGGAAGTTGTCCCCCAAAGTGTTAGAAACCTTCCCCCCAAATGTCAAAGCCACCACCATTTTGAAAATCAAAGGGCTGCTTCTGTTCCCACTGAGAAGTCTTGCCCAGAACTACCGTCAGAAACCAGAGTTATCCATAGACAGGACTCCGACGTACTGAAACCTACATCTAATGGTGCACCAAGCGCGGCTGGAAAATCCGCCGGCTGCTGCCTAGCAGCTGAGCAAAATGAAATTGAGGAAAATGCCTCTGTCGGTGACAACATTTCCTGTTGTGACTGTGGGCCAGTTGTTTTCCATCCAAAAGATGTTGAAGACTGTTCAGTACATGACTTTGTTAAGGAAATCATTGACATGGCTTCAACTGCCCTAAAAAGTAAATCTCAACCTGAAAATGAGGCAGCTGCCCCTACTTCATTAACTCAAATCAAGGAGAAAGTGTTAGAACATTCTCACCGGCCCATCCAGCTGAGAAAAGGGGACTTTTATTCCTACTTATCTCTCTCATCTCATGACAGTGATTGTGGGGAGGTCACCAATTACATAGAAGAGAAGAGCAACACTCCTTTGCCGCTGGACATCACTGACTCTGGCCTAGAAGACAAGGAAGACATCGAATGCTTCTTTGAGGCCTGTGTTGAGGATGACCCTGAAGAAGACGAGCCCTGTTTCCCCAGCGCTCCTCCAAATGAACCTGCAGGTCCCGGTGAAGCCGCAGTGCCATTACAGGCAGCAGCAGGCTCTTCTAGGTTCAGCGATGTTTCTCTCTTAGCTGGTGATGCAGACATGGTGGCTCTTTCAAATCCTGCCCCTCACGAAGGATCTGACATTGGAAAGGAAGTGGACGGTTTACCCCAGGCTTCCAATGTCTGTGGAGAAAGCTCCAAGTCAACTACTCCTTCAAGGCTGGGCAGTGAAAAAGAAAGCTCAGAACACCCAGGTGAGTCTGGGATGCCAGAGGAACATAATGTTGCTTCAGCCAAATCTGGAGTTCCAGGACTCTTGTCGAAGGCAACAGAGCCCAAAGACAAAGCTGCACTGCACCCCGACTCCCCAACTGTAGCCTGTGAAGAAAATCCTCTAAACCATGAAGAACGACATAGAAATATGCATAGGTAGAAAGTAACCCTCTCCAAGCATGAAAATCATCTCATTGAAAGGTACGTATAGTTCTTATGCTTTAAATATACATTTAATAAATTTTTAGCGTTTGTGTTCTACATGCATTTGAATCAACAAAGCTGTGACAGGAAAAAGACTGGTCAGAATGACTGGTCATGCTTATCTGAAGAAGATATTTAGGTGGAAGACATACTCCCAACAATGCAAGTTAACAGTGAAGCAAAAGGGGGAAAAACAGTCACAAATGACATTTTTAGTGACATTTTTTTACATTATTCTGGCAAGAATACAGAATTTGAGGAAGTAACTGAGTAATTTAGGGCCCCAAATTCTTCCGTTGAGGGAGGAAAATGCAGTTCTCCAAATTGCAATTATACCTTCTGATCAAAGGCGCGGTCGACGACAACGCTCCCCATTTCAGTTTCCTGCGCACAGAGCTACCGGCTGCCTTTGTTGCCTGAAGATGAACACTGATTAGGTTAAAGGCTGTGTCTCCTGATCTGGGCCTTCCTTTTATGCTTCTGTCTCAAGTAACTATCATCACATTTGCTTCCCCAGTGGAAGGTTGTGCTGTCACAACTCCTAATCACGGTCAAGTCTGAGGAATCGAACGGGAGGGGAAAGTGGATGTTAAAGAAGAGGCTCGTATTTATCCACACAGAGAGGCTGAGAACAGGCCCAGAAAGCAAATGCAGAAAGAGTAGAGGACAAGTTAATGGCGTTGTGATAAAAACAGAATTTTTGAATTGTGCCTGAAGTTGACAGGCTGATTTCCATCAAATTTTTAAAGTCATTTCTCACTTCATATTTAATCAGACAGCTATTGATCGATAATTCTGAGATGATAATATTGTTCTAAAAGTGACACAAAAATTCCGTTATTTCCCATTTCTAAGCCCCAGTGATCAATATACTATCTCAATCAAGTTTAAAGAAAATTTGAGCTTTTGAATGTGAGAGTTGTGTTTTACCAGACAGTGAGGTGCCAAATGCCATCACCACCCCCACTCCAGAAGCGTAATGCCGCACCCTAAACTTGTGCTATAGGAAATGAATTACAGGAGCAATCTACCCTAATTTGTTAACTTATTCAAATAACAGTTATTACACTTAACTATGCTAAAGATTATCTTTTTTGTGGCAGATTGTTTATTTTTTGATGAGCCTAATTACTGATTTTCTAAAAGTAATTTACATTTATTACAAATACATCTTTTAAAATGTGACAGATAAATGTTGTTCCCATAATGTATTATGAAAAAAGTTACTATTTAAAAACACATTATTTAATTTGAAAGATGAATGGCAAACATCATTATTTTTTTTCCTGCAACACCTGTGCCCTAGGCTCATTAAAATGTGTGATTCTGTGTAGAGCTGCTAGAAATGAGGAGCAGGGAATCTATACCATATACATATATGATATATATATATGATATATATATATATCCCTTAAAATAAACTTGGTATGCAAAATTGAAGAAAGGCACCCTACTTACTAATATAACTCAACTAATTTTCAATTTCTCAGACTCTTTACAATTGGCTGCAAATAAGAAAAGTGGTAGAGAGAGAAATGTATTTTCTGTGAAGGATGTCCACCCTGTAATCACATTCTCTATCAGTATGCAGTAAAAGTGACCATTAAGGGAGAGTAACTGCACTTCCACAAGCTACTTCAAAGCAAGTTCTGTGAGAACCAGTTGTACCACTGGCTCTGCCAACCTCCGCAGAAGGGCTGGTAGAGCCTGGCTGATTTTTGCTCTCTGAGAGGGGATACAGGCTGGAAAGCAGCACCGCTTTGAGCGTGACATCATGTGACTGTGACCCCCCAGGTCACCAGTCACGCTGATCCAGAACTCAAGAAGCTCTGGCACTGGAGAAACCTCCAGAATGTACGCTTGCCTTCCTGACACTCTGGGCATTTCTTCTCTCCCTTACCCAGGTGCGGTATTGACATGAAATGTGAATGATAAGCAGCTCCATCTTTAGACTCAGGGAAGTGAATGTGCGGGTGGGTCTGTGGGACTCTCACATTTTACAGGCGGGGACAGTGTAGAACTATCAGCCAGCGTGCCTGCCAGTCAGCAATGTTCTGTTGAGCCCCCCCGGGATGCAGTACCTGGCCCTGTCCCAGGCTGTGGGAGAAGCAGCCAGATTTTACTTCTGCAGAACTCACATCGCCCCCAAGTGCCTCGTTATCAGTCCAGGGTCATTTAAATAGCCCTATTTACTAGTCCTATTCAAGTTTTTCAGCAGCATGTACACAAAACATCTGAAACCTAAAATTTTCACCAGTCATCAACATGGGTACCTGGGTATAAAGACTGACATATTGTTAAAAAACTACCAACCAGGACAAGTTATTTAATCTCAAAATGTTGAAATGACTTCTGTGTCAGGAATACGTCATAAAATTATTTGGCAAATATGAGGTTCCATGCCTATAAAAGCTTAATTGTTGTCATTGTTCTTTGTGCAAAATTTAAAAGAGAAAAAGCAAAAGCTTACTTTTTAATCCACTTGAAAGCTATCAGTTGGAGTGCTCTTTTTATCAGGACAATAAAATTCACCAAATTCAGCTTACTGGGTTTTTTAAGAAATAAATTCTTAGATGATGAAATTATATCATCTAGAAGAGCTATAACTTAGAATAATACCGATATAGTTTGCAACAGTAACATTTTTTTCCCAAAAAATTTTGAAAAGGCTTTTTCATTTACCATGCTCTAGTTAAAAACCCACCGAAACGGCCCGAGAGGCTTTAACGCGGTCTAACGCAGCGCGCGTTTGCACCGATTTCCAGGCGCACTGCTCTGCTTTTCTCTAGTTTTTATTTATATGCCACATTTCTGTAAAAACAGAGAGGTCAGTTACAGCAAATCACATCAAAGAAAAGGTAACTGAATAGATCAGATATTTCTGCCTAATTTAGAGGAAGCATATAATGTGTCTGGAGTGCCTCCTAGGACCTGCCGGAGAGGTGTGCTTTGCACTAATCTTTTTGCTGTATTCTCACAGTTATTTCTTCCTAATCCTCCTCATAAGCCTCTGATCTTTGGTGAATGATTTAACCCTAAACGTCATGCAGGATAAATCCTGTGGTATAAAAGTCTAACTCATCACATTCAGCTAGTTTGTACGTTTTATTTTTTCCTTTCGGTTTGCTCTGGCTTCCGCCTTTATTTTACTGTGCGCGTGTGTGTGTATTGGGTGGGGGCAGTGTTTACTTAGGATGCATATTATTTCCTTTAGAACTTTTTAGTCTATCCTACTTCACTGGTCTGCAAATGCGGTAGTTAGTTGCCCATAGATTTTAGGTTTTAGACAATTACTTGTAGTCACGCATGCTCAGGTACACACATGCACAGTTAATGGTGCTGCAGCTCAGTTTTTCGGACTGAGGAGGTTGTCAGGGCCGACATTGCTCGTGTACGCGCCAAAAGTTTTCGTTCTGTTAACTGGATTGACACTGAGGGTTTAATATGACCTAAAGCTGGCCGAGCAGGTTTAAGAAACTACTCTTGGTGATAGTGTATTTATTTTTCGCTAAACGATACAGGTATAATCTTATCAAATATACCTTAAAATCATTTCAATAAATCAAGGTCCTGGTGGATGTGAGGTATCTTTTAAATAACCCAGCACTTTCTGACTAACTAGCTTTGTCATGATAAATAATAAAGAATTTATTGGGCATCACCCCCCCATACACACACACACACACACACACACACATACACACAGCCCAGATCTGTGTCTCAGCCAATTTAGCCCGCCCCTTTCCAAGTGGGCCAAGTTGAAAGAATTGATTATCCAGACAGAAGTTAAATACCAGCATTCAGTAAGATCAGGTTTGCCTCACCTAAAGATTCCCTACTCAATGGCAGTTTTCAAATAAGGCATGTCCTCAGCATTTGAACACTGCACTATGCTCTTTCTTGAGTTACTGCATTATTTTACTATACCAAATTTCATTCCATCTGTTCCTGTCTGTCTCCCCCTGTTCTTAAACTAGCCTTCTCTCCCCAACTTCCTGTGGCTCCAGCCAAACCATATTAGCTAAAGATTTTCTGGCTCCTAAACAGGTTGTAAGGTTGCTAAGAAAGAGTCAGACAGAGAATGAGAATGTTTAGTTCTGAAAAGACAATAAAGCAACCTGACATCAGAATTCAGGACCCAGACAAGCAAAAGCCTGCTTTATTTGAGACCTGGTCAGAGGACCTTAAGTAATTGCATCCTGCATTGCCTGAACCTGGAATTTAGTTCCTCACATTCGACAGGTTGCTTTTAGACACTTAGAAAGAGGCAGAACTAATTGAGTTTGGCAGAAATGTGTATCTGAGCTATCAGATGTACAGAAATAATTGAATCATTCTCATCGGCACAATGCTGACTGTACCTTAAATGAAATGCATTCATATTTGAGCTAGAAGCCCCGGTTATATCCTTTTATAGGCAAGGGGCTGAAACATTTGGGATTATCACAATGTTATGAATATTTCACCACTATATAATAGGGGGATTGTTCAATTCCACTGTCGCACATACAGTCTCACTGGAGGAACGGCTGAACCTGAGGGCCTAGGTTCCCGACCTGTGAATGACTGTTGATACTTCGCTGATGCACTTGGCATTGGCAGACTCACATTTTCGTAGTGAGTGGGGGCTGTCTTGAGTGCTTGAAACTGAGTTCACAAGCAAAAGAGCAGATGAGATCCAGAGGAAAAGTCAAACTTGATGATTTTACTTGTTTTCCTTAAAACCAAGTCTCAAACAAAAGTCAACATTTTTCCCATGGATTCTGAAATATTTTTAGTCAGCAATGTGAACCTCGAGCTACTAAAATCATTTTATATTGTACGTATCCTTTTATTTCAGAACATTAGAAGGCAGTCCCAACATGGCAGCCTTCGGGGGTTCCTCAAAGGTCTGGGTTTTACAAATGAAACAGACATTCCTGAAACCTTTCTTTTTCTCACTTTTTTTTGTTTCCTGTAGATAAGCCTGGCTGCAACTCAGGGGTGGCCTCGTACTCCCACCCCAGGCTGGTCTTTGTTCCACCACGTCACTGCCGTTTGTGACACTGACCTCCCCCAAGATGACCCTTCCGAATGCGATTTGCCCATGTGACCTTGTGATCTGGATGTGTGCACTGGTTCTCTTTAGGTGACTGTCTCTGAAGTTCAGCAAAGCTGCTTGTTCTCCCACGGATTCCTGTCCCAAGCTACCTCTGCCAACCCCGCCTCTCCAGCAAGACTTTTCTGTTTGTTTCCTCCCCTCCCCATCTGCTCTTTAAAGTTCTGCAGCTCACCAAATTGATGGTCCATTAAATTCACCTGTCTGGAATGAGCCCTGCCAGTACTTGACCAATTTTATGTTTCAATATGAATTTTTGGTAATGATACGATGCTTATGTTTATTGAAAGAGTTTTACCTAAAAGGGCAACATTTGATTTGATTTGATTGCAGCACAGAGAAGAAACACTGGTCTTTCTTTCAAAATTAAGCAACTTTTAAAAGCACCATTTTATTTATTTAATTTTAATGATAATAATCTATGCAGCACTTCAAGAAACAACTATATGGTGTTGTATATTATAAACTGGTGGCATTCTATTAAATTATGTACAACAATTTTTGGTTTTCTTATGCTTCTTGAGGTGGTAATGTGAAAAAAGTTTTTTAAAAAGTGTGCCTTGCTGTATTTCTTATACCATTTATTAAAAAGCTGCTTTCACGGTAATATTAGGTTGGTTTGAAAGGAAGAAATAGCAAGGTTAAGATGTGTGAATAATTTCTGTATATATGTATAACCAAGTACAAACATTGATGTATAATGACAGTATAAAATGCTTTCATGTTTGTGATGTCTAGTGATGTGGAAAATATAAGCCTTAAATCCATTAGATTGCATGGTAATTAAAATTGGCATAATAAACATAGCTTATTAGGGGAAAAGGAAAATTAGTGATCTCTTCTACCTGTGTTCTTTACCAAATTATTGCATCTGGTTTTGGAAAAATATATTGCAGATAGCAGCTTCCAAAATATCTATCTTGCATAAGAGGCTTAAAATTACCTAAACTAGAATTTACACATGAAGCCTTTACAATTTTCAGAGTATTTCCAATCATTATAAAGATCTTGGAACACAAATGATTTAATGATAGCTCCCCTAAACCAGTTATTTCTTTTTAGATTTTTTATTTATGTTTATCATTAATGGTTTTAATGTTGGATTTCAGGATATGTCTTATATTTAATTTATATAATTCTTTTGAATGAGTTTGATACAAAAGATGGTAGAAAAGTATAGAAAATTTGACTATTACTTTTAGATTACAGATTTCAAGTGTATTTATTTTGTGTAAAAGAAATCAGCTAAAAAATAATCCGTTTGGTCTTCACTGCTCTTGTTAAATGCAGTTTCTAATTTTATTCTAATGCCTACTAAAGTGCCTATCACAGTAGGTATTCAATTAAAAAATTGTTGAATTGAAATACTGAATTAGGTAATATGGATAACATTTATCTTTTCATCCTGAGAGACCTACACCAAAACTTGTAAACAACTAGAAAATGATGTAGCGCAGTTGGAAAACTGCACATAATACAGGATCTGGCACAAATAATGCCCCTTTCTATTACAAAATCATAAGCAGGGAATTCTGTAACATAACATCACACTCAAGCACACCATCTGACATTTTAGGTGAAATATTCAAATTAAAACTATAAATTATTACACCCACATTATTGTCCTGCCAACCACATTCAAGCAGGTGTTACTTCTGCTGGATCCTGTATATAATGAATTTATACCAAATTTAACAACAACAAAAAAAATGTGTGGATTTATACAGTCACAGAAATGACAATCATTCATTCAACTGATAGTTCATTAACATACTTTATCCGCAAGGCACTGTTCTATATGTAGGGGACACAATGATAAGTGAACAAAGGCCCTGCCCTCAGGAGACTGCCCTGCATTACGGACAAAGAGAACACAGAAATGAGAGGCAGTCGTTGTCCTGCAGGTGATGACGAGCCCAAGGGGCGAAAGAGGTACAAAGGCAGAAGCAGCAGTGAGGGACAAGGGGGAAGAGAAGGGTCAGCAGAGGGCGGAAAGTTAGACAGTAGGGGATCGGGGAAGCTTACTGCAGGGGAGTAGGAGAAAAGGTAAGTTGGGAGACTTAATGGAGGGTCTTTTTCAAAAGCTAAGCTGGAGCTTTTGTATGTGATATGCTAGGTAGTAAGAAAATTTTGTCAAATCTTTGTTTTGCACTGGATATTATTTATTGTTAGGCCTTTATTAGTAGCACACCAAGAACATTTAAGAAAAAACTAGTCTATAATTCTACCATTTTAATAACTATTTGTATTTTTATTCCCCCTCTAATATTTTCCATACATATTTCAAAATTGATGAATCATTCTAGGCTTTTGACCAGATAGTAATTTGATCACAAGGGGTTTTAGGCAGACCTTTAGTTGCTGTGCTCAAGATGATTAAAGGGGAAGATACTAGACATGAATGTCTCCTTAGGAGGTAGCTGTAGAAAATAATCTAGCCTTGAGAGGATAACAGACCATAACAGGGATAGTGGCCTGGGATGTAGAGGGAAAAAAAAGTCCTATTGTCTTTGAAATACCTAAGAGCATTCTGGATACCTGTTGAGGTGTGTTGTTATTTTATATACTGAGACAACCTGCACTCTCCTTGGGTACTAACTAATGCCAAGTCTACATCTATCAGTAAAACATTCAAAGAGCAAACAGATCATGATATGCTGTTTACCAGTGATGTACTCATTGAAAACTTTGAGGTATTGAAAATATTTGTTTATTAATAATCTATTTAATGTTAGCACTGCGTTTGTAGAATGACTTCAGGTTTATTATATTGATACAATGCTTTTTCAGGTTGGAAGGGATGGAATAGCCTCAATCTCTTGCTCTATGTAGATGCTACCTCCTTAGTTACCCTGGAAAATGGTCATACCAACTCTGCCTACCCACTTCCAGTGACACTGTTAAGGCAAAATGTCCCCCTGTGGGGCATGTCTCTGTTGGAAAGCTATTCCTTGGGTTGCTAAAATCTGCATAGTGCCCCCCTAACCCACCTTTAATTTTGCTTACTGGTCCTAATTCTTTCCTGATAAGCTTCTCAGAGAATTTCTACCCCTTCTTTTTCATGGTAACCCTGAAAATAATTGTGACCAGTTACTCATCCTCTCCCAGCTGCTATGATTTCTGTTTTTTAGTTCCCTCAACAGCCCTTCATATGCCATGATTTTCAGATCCATTTCAACCTGACTGAATGTTAACAGACAGAATCCTTGAAATCAAGGAACTGTCTTCAAGATCATACATGTAGAAAAATATCTGAACATTTAAGTGGTAAGTTTTCTCTAAAAATATATTAAGATATATGTTTATTCTATTATTGTAAATTTCAATAAATAAATAAATAAGCAAATAAATAAGAATCCATTACTTCCTTCAGTGGATCAGTCCAGTGCCAGAGTTATCTTGAATCTTTACCTTCCACCAAATCAAAACCTAACCTGTTTCCATATAAATCAGGGCCCCCCTTCCATTTATTCATTTATTGATTCAGTCATTCAGTAAACATTCATTGAATGGCTACTTGTGTGAAGTACTCTGTTTGGCATTAGAGATACAAAGGCAACTAAAATGTGGTCTCTGCCTACAAAAGTTTACAGTTTTTCTTGTGAAAGTGCCTTTCTTGTCCTCAAATAGAGTGATTTCTCCAAATTAAATGATGACCCATTACTTTTGTTTCCTATCTAGTTTCTCTACATTAAAAAAAAATCTAGTGAGCAAAATGGTATGCAGAATTATGTGGATCTGACTACTAGAAGTGAAGTGTTTTTGTATTTGAAAGTTTTAATTACAGAAAAAATATATTTCAGATTTCTGGTCACTGAATAAATATGCATCTTGTGCAGCAACAGAACAATCTATATTCAGAGATTTTGAGAAGCTAAGTTTGATGATTTTGTTGTGTTTGGTTTGTCTGGCCTAAGTTTTACCCACACTATAATTCCTGGAAATAAATTGGATGAAAATAACGAAACACACAGAAATGATTGAGCTGTTTCTTACAAGTCAAATTATTTTAATTTCCAAATGAAATTGGTATTATTTTAGAATTTTAATTAATATCTTGTTTTTCAAACACTAAATTTTATATTTTAAATTTTTCTAACTTGGACCACCTAAATTTATAACTGTGTCTCTTTTTCTGTATGTATTTTTCCAATTTTCATTTTGAGTAATTTCAGACCTATGTAAAAGTTGAATGAGTAGTACACTATTTGCATACTCATTAGTCAGATTCATTCATTGTTACTGTTTTACCATGTTTGCTTCATCTCTCCACTCACTCATGCATGCATGCACACACACTTTGTGTGATCGAACCATTTGAAATGAAATTATAAATCATAATACTTCATCTATAAATGCTTCAGCATATATCACCTAAGAACAAGGGCATTATTCTACAAGCCCACGATATCATCCTCACACCCAAGAAAAGTAACAATGATACAATAACATTTTAAAATCCGTATTCACATTTTTCCAAATACCCTAATAATATCCTTTTACAGTTGTTTTAATCTTGGATTCAAACAAAGATCACACATCGCTTTTAGGTTTTGTCTTTTTATTCTTGCACAGTTTTCCCACACGTGTATTTTTCCTTTGGTCCTTCCTAACTGACAGTTCTGATGAGGCCAGACCAGTTCTATAGAATGACCCACAATCTGGATGTGTTCAGTATTTTTCTCATTAGCCAACTCAGGGTAAACTTCCGTGTCAAGTATAGCACATGGGCAATGTTGTGTTCAATAGCTACTCTTTAATGAAGAATGAATGAGTCGTGGATGTTCTTGGTGTGCCTTGAAGTTTCTCGTGCAGCTCGTGCCTCATCAGCCTAAGGCAGGGCCAGCGAACCGCAGTTCGCGAGCCAAACCCGGCCCGCTGCTTATTTTTGTTTGGGCTCTGAGCTAATGGTGGTTTTTACATTTTTTAAATGACTGAAAGAAAATCAAAAGACTATTTCGTGACATATAAAAGTTATATAATATTCAAATTTCAGTGTCCATGAATAAAGTTTTATTGGGACATAGCCACACCTTTTTGTTTACATACTGCCTACGGCTGCTTTTGCACTGTAACTGCAAAGTTAAGTAGTAGTGACAGAGACCATATGGCCTACAAACCCTAAAATAGTTATACTTGGCCCGTGACAGAAAAGGTTTTCCTATCTCTGGTTTATGGTATTCTAAATTCTGACACCATTTTCTTAGAGGTAGGTAGATTTCCATTTGCAAAATCAATGTAACATATTAGCACCTGTAATAGTTATTTTTTGCTTTTATATTTTGAGTTGGCATTTTCTGTTTCATGTTACCTTAGAAAAATAAAGTGTGCTTTGTTTCATAAACTTAAAGACTGTTTCACATCCACAGTTGGTTTAAGGATTTAAATTTAGTTTACTTAATACAGCATGGCTTTGATTGATTTTGAGGGTTAGTCAATTACAAACTAAGTCATTTGTTCAATCAAAACCATCAGGAAAATTGACACAACCTAAAGTCCCTTCAATTCACCAATAAACTGGAATCTTTTCTTTCAGTGTTTTTCTAAAGCAGCCTAAGGAAATTTAAATTCAGGTCATTTCAGATCCAGTTTTTTCAAATGTATTTTTCAACCCAAACAAAGGTAAAACCTTGATCAAGGATTGTTTATGATACTTTCACTTCCCAATTGCTAGTCACAAATAATCTGAATTTGCCAAGGAAGTAAACCTTCTTCACAGACCCCACTGTGGCCACACGCGGGCCCCCTCATTGAATAGAAGATGTTCGAAGGTAACAGGCTTCTACTTTTTTCTATAATTCATTCTCGACAGCACTACCAACCACTGCCACAGACCTAGAGAGGGGACACTCAAGGAAGATGTCTGCCTCCTTAAAAAACAGCCACATACCTTCCATAAAACAATGGCCTATTAAGATGAGGCTTTTTATGTATTCGCATTGTCAGAGTAAAATAACAAAGTGATGCGTGCAAGTCATTCCCACAATATTAATGTTTCTGCAGCAAAGGCACGTTGCCAGTGCCCTGAGGTCATTATGATCCTTGACTCACGGGCCCTCACCAAAGCAGACAGCATGCAAAGGTTATCTGCGCTTGCACATCGAAGTAAACCAGGGCCCGCATAGAGCAACTTTTCTCACTCTCTTTTCTGTTTCAACACACGCAGCTTGGAAGATGTTCACGTGTGTGAGGCACTTGCAGGCTCTTGCCAAGCATTAACGACAATTTCCAAAAGGAAAGACTCTACCCTCTTTTCTCCCACTCGCGGAGGGAATCTTAATGGAACTGAGTGGAGTGATCATACTCTATGGATAACTTGGAAGCCAATCTAATTCATACTTAAACAAAAAATTATTCCTGAATATTGGTCCTTTATTATTAGTTACCAATCCCCTGTGACATCATATTTTAGAAACAGTGATGTTGAGGTTTGTACTCTCTTGATTGAAATGCCCTAAAACCTGGGAAAGTCTTCCAAAGAACATGAGAATCAACAACCCTAGGCGTGGATGTACAGCCCCCGATGTTCCACAGCCACGAAGAACTCGATCTTTCTGGTGAGTACATTCTTCAGAAAAATAATAAAGTCAAGGGAAGCAAACGTAAAATGCAACAACACTTGGCCTCAGATTTACAAGGGAGAAATGGCTGATGCTGATGCTGATGCTTTGGCCCGGGTGACCTCATCCCTTGCTGACTACAGAGACATAAGATATGGAACAGCAGGATTTTCCAGATGAATACAGAACCTTTTTGTGTCTCTACCACATAAGCTGTTCATCAACTACTTAGACTGTGGCACCGTTCTTTCCCCCTTTTGTCACTTGTTTATGGGGAATTCAGACTATGATCACCAGGTGTGAAATTTGGTACTTTTTCCACACCATCAAGACATATATAATAATAGATTTATTAATTTAATGAAAATAAATACACAATTGAATAAGAAATGACATTAAAATTATAAAAACATTCGGCACACTTAATCTGCTATTTAAAATTTTTCAACTCCCTATAAACAAATGGGCCATTGCAAGCATAAAACAAATATTATTCAGCAAAATTTATTCAAGGTGTAAAATGATTGAAGGCATTAGAAACATAAAAATGCATACGATCCTCTTTAAACCCCAATATTCCCTAACCACTGGCTTATAAAAAAATACTCCTAGGTTTATAGAATTAGTCTGGTTCTATTAGTTACTTACACTGTCAGCAATTCAAAACAAATAATTCCCTCCGTGTGTGAGTGTTTGCTTGCTTGCAAATATGTTTCATTTATTTTAAAGTGTCTCCTTATATAAAAATCCAAGTTGCTGAAATTTATCTTGTCATTAAAATAGTGTGAAAATCAAATCAGTCTTCATACTGGTGCTTTTATCCCTGCCGATCTCAAATGACTGGTGATGTTTACAGCAAGGTTTTTTAAAATGGAAACTTCTTAACTCTTCAGGAAACAATTCTTCTTTTAAGCATAGACATGATTTGTCTTTCTTCTCAATATTTTTATCAATGTTTTAAGTTCAGGCTTATTCTCTTACCAATGATGTCTTTCCACGTAAACTCTATGTCAAAATGTTTTTAGGAGGTAAAATTGTTTTTAGGAGGTAAAATTACTAATTATTTATAGGTTAAGAGGCATTTTTATAGGCATGAAATAATATTTAATGGGTAATTATTTTTTAAATGAAAAGAAAACAAATTCCTTTTGATTCAGAATGACGGAACACCAGAATATTCTTGTTCTCCTCAGAGTCTGATTATTAAGTCACCTGTGACTTAATGGCAACTCAAAAGTTTTCAAACAAAATTTAATCTTTGATGATGTGGCTTCACCATAATAATTACTACTTATTATTTAGTGTAGTAAATGAGTAAGCTATAGGAAATCAGGCTAACTCGGTAAATGCACTTTGGAAATTATTTTTTTTAATTAATCTAAATAATAAAATGAATCATTATCACCTGAGTGCTAAGCATTATGTACTCAATTTAACTTAATCCTCACAATACTCTATGATTGGTGACACCCATTTCACAGTAAGGAAGTTGAGGACTAAAGAGGTAGGCTAGTCATTATTTGTTTCCTCATAAAAGGAGAGTGTGGAGGAATAATACCTGTTTTAGAAATTCATTGTCCATCTAGACAAATAAGGATTATTTTAGTGTTCACTTAACAATGTTGCTAAAGTCCCTGTCTGAACATATAATTCATGCCAAAACTGAAGAAAGGACTTTCATTTTTAAAGTATTTGTTATAAAAATTCTATAGGAAAAAGTGATAGATAAATTAGCACTTGAAAAAGGCAAAAGAAAATTATATACTGTATATAATTATGCCTCATTGTGACCTCTGCACATTTTCCAGAGAAGTTAGGCATTAAAGACACACACAACAACACCTTAAAGGTCAGAGTCCAATGAAAGAAAAACACAATATATAATTATGAAGGACGAGATTAATGTTCTAGTAAGAACATACATTCTTTTTGGTATTTTTAAAATTTATTTTTGTTAGCACTTTCCAGTACTTCTTTGAAAGATGCTATATCGAGCTTTAAAAATGCCTAATCATGGGAAATTATAAGAAAAAGTAAAACCCAATATTAGTTAACAAAATATGAAATGGTACGCATGCATAGTTTATAAGAGCAATATGTATTCTCTAACAATTGCACGTGCGTATTATTATTCTTTTGCACAAATCAGTACTTACTCTGATATATTTATTAAATTTATTTTTCAATTACAATTTACATTTAATATTATTTTGTAGTATGAGTTTCAGGTACACAGAATAGTAGTGGTTAAACAATCATATACTTTACAAAGTGGTTCTCCCGACATTTCAAGTACCTTCCTGAGGTCCAACCTTTCAGCATCTCTGCGCCACATGGAAGAAGAGTTGTCTTGAGCCACACATTAAATACATCGTGACACATAATCACAAAAATATCTTATAAAGTTTTAAGTCAATTTACAATTTTGTTTTGGGCCACATTCACAACCATCCTGGGCTGCATGTGGCCCACGGGCTGTGGGTTGGACACTCCTGCATAGTTATTATAATATGATTGACTATATCCCCTGTGCTGTATTTTACTTCCCTGTGACTGTTGTGAGACTACCAATCTGTACTTCTCAATCCCTTCACCTGTTTCACCCAGTCCTCTAACCCTCTTCCCTTCTGGCAACCGTCAGTCTGATTTTTGTATCTATGAGTCTGTTCCAATTTTAATTAGCATACATTTTTATCATTACATTTTTGCTTGAGAAATACTTTAAAGTATGCAATTGTCCTTCCATGTTTTTTGTTTCATTTGGGAGAAGTAGTAGAGAGAGATAATTTTTTAAAGTACAAGTAGATACTAAATTTTAATAAAATGAAAATGCGGGCTTTGCGGTGACCCCTAGCATTCTCTTTGTGGTTTTTCTTCACATGGGTCTTCCTGAAGCTATTCTAGATTTTAGAGTAAATACTCAGATCTCAGTTCGTATAAGCTTTACCTCAAATTTTTTTGTTATCTTCGAGATATTTCTAGGACAGTAGAATTCCTGAATCATATTTTTGGGGGCATTACCCTGGTAATAAACCTAACTATAAACATTTAAAATAACAACAAATGACCCTGACTGGTATGGCTCAGTTGGCTAGTTATCCTCTCGCAAAAAGAAAGGCTCCATTTGATTCCAAGGGCAGGGCACATGCATGGGGTGTGGGCCCCATCCCCAGGAGGGGCTGGTGGAAAGGGCAAGCGATCCATGTTTCTCTCACACATCGATGTTTTTCTCCCCCTCTCTCCCTCCCTTCCCCTAGATTCTAGAGAAAGTAGAGGAGGGGGGAGAAAGAGAGAGAGAAATATGCATGTGAGAGAGAAATAACCATTGGTCGCTGCCTCTTGTACGCACCCGACCAGAACAGAGACCACAACTCAGGCATGGGCCAACTGGGAATCGAACTGGCGACCTTTAGCTTTGTGGGCCAATGGCCAACCGGCTGAGCCACACCGGTCAGGGCAACAAATGACGACTTTTCAAAAGTTTTTATTAAAAAATGACTTCAGATTTACAAAATATTGCAAAAATAAAAATACTACACTTTAACCAGGCTCACCTATCGTTACTATCTTAGCTCGTTTGATTTATCATTTTCTATCTATCCATTTATCTACACAATTTTTTTCTGAACCATTTGAAGATAAGTTACATACCTCATGATCTTTTATCCCTAAATGCCTTATCGTATTTTTCCTAATAGGGATATAGGTATATTCTCTTATATAACCACAGTATCAACTCCATAAATTTATACTGATAGACTATATTTATATAATTTACCTTTCACATTCCAATTCTGTCAGTGTTCTCAATAATATCCCTGATGGTACTTTTTCCTTCTTCAGTACACCATTTGGATATTGAATTTAATTGTTATATCTCTGTAGTTAGCTTCCTTTATTCTGGAAACATTTCCCCAGCCTTTCTGTGCCTTTTTATGATACTGACAATTTTGAAGAAGAGAATTCTCCTTTTACAAGTAGATTATTCTGCATTTTGTGTTTGTCTGATCTTTCTTCATGGCTAGATTGAGACCTTGTATTCTCAGCAGGAATATGGCTCAGGTGGTGCTCTGTCCTTCTACAGGTATCATGTCTGGAGACAATCAGTGTCCACCCGTCCCCTGTTAGTAATGTTAATTTTGATCATTTTGTGGACATTTCTTTATTTTTTCCCTTTTTAAAGTATATTTTATTGATTATGCTATAACAGTTGTCTCATTATTTTCTTCCTTTTATCCTTCTTCACCCATTACTCCCATTCCCTCCAGCATTCTCCCCTCTTAGTTCATGTCCATGGGTCATCCATATGAGTTCTTTGGCTTCTCCATTTCCTATACTATTCATAACCTCCCCTTGTCTATTTTGTGCCTACCAATTATGCTTCTTATTCCCTATAACTTTTCCCCCATTCTCCCCGCTCTTCTTCCCCACTGATAACCCTCCATGTGATCTCCATTTCTGTGATTCTGTTCCTGTTCTAGTTGTTTGCTTAGTTGGTTTTCGATTTTTAGGTTCAGTTGTTGATAGTTGTGAGTTTGTTGTCATTTTACTGTTCACAGTTTTGATCTTTTTCTGAGATAAGTCCCTTTAACATTGCATATAATAAGGGGTTGGTGATGATGAACTCCTTTAACTTTACCATATCTGGGAAGCACCTTATCTGTCCTTCCATTCTAAATAATAGCTTTTCCAGATAGAGAAATCTAGGTTGTAAGTCCTTGCTTTTCATGACTTTAAATACTTCTTTCCAGCCCCTTCTTGTCTGTAAGGTTTCTTTTGAGAAATCAGCTGATCATCTTATGAGAACTCCTCTGTAGGGAACTAACCGTTTTTTCTTGCTGCTTTTAAGATCCTCTCCTTATCTTTAATTTTGGGTAATTTAATTATGGTGTGTCTTGGTGTGTTCCTCTTTGGATCCAGCTTATTTGGGATTCTCTGAGCCTCCTAGACTTGTATGTCTATTTCCTTCACCAGATTGGGAAAGTTCTTCATTATTTGTTCAAATAAGTTTTCAATTTCTTGCTCTTCTTCTTCTCCCCCTGGCACCCATATGATTCTGATGTTGGAACATTTAAAGTTGTTCCAGAGGTTCCTAAGCCTCTCCTCATTTTTTTTAATTCTTGTTTCCTCATTCTGTTCTGGTTGAATGTTTATTTTTCCTTTTATTCCAAATTTTTTATTTTAGTCCCAGTTTCCTTCCCTTCACTGTTGGTTCCCTGGATATTTTTCTTTATTTCACTTTGTATAGCCTTCAAGTCTTCCTTTATTTTATGACTGTAGTCAATAATTTCTGTGAGCATCCTGATTACCAGTGTTTTGAACCCTGTATCTGATAGGTTGGCTATCTCCTTGTCACTTAGTTCTTTTTCTGGAGTTTTGAAGTGTTCTTTCTCATGGGTCATATTTCTTTGTCTTGATGCACCTGTTATGATATAAAGGATGGAGCCTTAAGTTCTCCAGGGCAGGGCAACCCACTTGGCTGTATTGTGGTGCTCTATGTGCAGGAGGGGTCCGAGAGGGAACAATGCCACTTGCTTAACTTTCACCCTACTTTTGGTCACTTCCCCTGCTTCCCACAAGTGAATTGTGCCTTTTCAGGTGCTGCCCTGGTGCTGATTCCTGAGTGGGTAGGCTTGTGTATGTTCTAGGACCCTGCGGGTCTCTCCAATGGACTCTCCTGTGAGACTGGGAGTTTCTCCCGCTGCTGCAGCCCACACAGTTTTTACAGTCAGAGGTTTTGAGGCTTTCTTTTCCGAGCTGGAATCCTGAGTTGCATGGCCTGTCTCATCCCCCAGTTGTTTCTCCCAACTTATCTGCATGTGAATGTGGGACTGCTCCATCCACCAGCTGCTGCCTTGCCACAAGTCCTCTCTGACCAGGCTGCTTGTCTCTGCCCTGATGAATGTTTCTTCTTTAACTCCTCAGTTGTTGGACTTCCATACAGTTCCAT
Source organism: Mormoops blainvillei (assembly GCA_004026545.1). NCBI lineage: Eukaryota > Metazoa > Chordata > Mammalia > Chiroptera > Mormoopidae > Mormoops > Mormoops blainvillei. The sequence continues at coordinate 37,436 of PVJD01002063.1, forward strand.
TTTATGGCAGTTCTGGTTGTTTTTCGTTTTTAAATTGATTTTTATCCTTCCTTTGGTAGTTCGAGAAAGCTAAGCATATCTACCCATGCCACCATCTTGACTGGAAGTTGGACAAACACTTTAAAATGTTACAAATACTATACCCCTTCTCAAAATTTTTCTTATATATAGCATCCAATGATGATTGTCTGATCCAAACCATACCAAGATGTTGCAAAACTATGATTTTCTAACTCCACCACTCTCTTCACATCTACCAGTTGAAACTTGATAATCTTCCTTAAGTAAGATCTTTCACTTTTCCCCTACTTATTTATCTATTTGTCATAGGATTTCTTTTTCCCAACTATGTATAATTCATTATTATATTCTATTATAGAACTCAAATTGCTCCAGATTTGGCTATGAGAACCTCCTCAATCTAGCTCCTGTATTCTTATGACATATTTTAAGCAACCCCTTACTTGTGGTATAACAAGGAATTACAGACTTATCTTGTACCTACCCACCCCAGTCCTTGAATCAGCCATTTCTCTGCAGAGCCTTGGTTCTTTTTGTTAGGGATTGACATGAAAGACCAAGATTGGATTGCTTATGTGTGCTTGTGGCTACAGGGGTATCTTTGCTTCTTGCCCCAACCCTTTCAGCCAAAAAAGCTAGAAAATACATGAATGTGTTCATACATATTCAAACATACAGGAGTATATGTATCCATGTATAAACACAGACATTGACATGCATTCATTTAAACACATATACTTGTTTTAGAAATCAGGAGTTCACACCAGTTCCTCCAAATTCAACCAGATCCACAAGATTATTTCTTGCCCTTTCTGATTCCATATTTGTATTTCCCTTCCTCTACATTGAGAACCCTATCAACATCAACACATTTACTAATTTGGTGAGTGATAGAATACATTTAAACTAGTTTCAGAATTGCTTCAGAACCATTGTAATAGATGAGTCTTCTAAAAAGAGTTCCGCATTCATTTACAATTCCCTCATCCACACATACCCCTTCCCCTACACTATACCCTGCTCAATACTGTAATAGTATGGTCAATACTCTTCAAAATTCTAAGTTATTCCTTTACTAAGCCATTGTCACACTCCCCCTCCTTTCCCCTTCTTCCCCCCTTCCCTTCCTCTTTGATTTTCCTGTGGCAGTCATCCCTAGTCACTTGTCTCTTCATTACACTCCATGCCATCCTCACCCCTACCAACAACAAGCAACTTTTAGTCTAAAATCATGCTTAAATATCTGCTGTCATCACAAATTTTCTCTTAAGGCTATTGCCTCTGTATGCTGTACAAAGACTCCCAACTGGACAGGCCAGTCAGGACAAAAGTAATGACAGCATATAAAAGGAAACACGTCTACCCAGAGCAAGGGACAAATTTTCCTAATTGTCAAAAGGCACCTATAGTCTAGAAGTAGCCCTTCCTCAGTAATGCATTCCTATCTTGTTATCATCATATCTCTCCATTCTACACCAAGTGCATATATCTTGATTTAGTCTTTTTGTTATCCTTGCCTAACTATCCAGTAATGGAATTGCTGGATCACATGGTAGTTCTATTTTTTATTTTTCTAATGAACCTCCATACTGTTTGCCATAGCGGCTGCGCCAGTTTACATTCCCACCAACAGTGGACATGTGTTCCCTCTTTTCCACATCCTTGTCAATACATTATTTCTAGTGTTTTTGATCATAGCCATCCTAGTAGGTGTGAGGCGGTATCATTGCAACTTCTATTTCTGTTTCCCTGATGATTTAGTATTTTGCTATGTACATCTAGGCCACCTGTATGTCTGATTTGGAAAAATATCTTTTCATATTTTCTGCCTACTTTTAATTGGATTGATTGTTTCATTTTGCTATTGGGTTGCATGAGTTCTTTATATATTTTGGGTATATAATATGATATATAATATTATATCTAATATAATCAGGTAATATGATTTGCAAATATTTTCTCCCATTTAGTAGGTTGCCTTTTCATTTTGTTGATGGTTTCCTTTGCCGTGCAGAATTGTCTTAGTATGATGTGGTCTGACTTATTTTTGCTTTGGTTGCTCTTGATTTTGGTGCCAGATTTTAAAAAATCACCTCAAAGACCTGTGTCAAATATTTTACCATTTATGTTTTCTTCTAGGAATTTTATGGTTTCAGGTTTTAGGTTCAAATATTTAATCCATTCCGAGTTATCTTTGTGTATGGTAAAAGATAGTGGTCCAGTTTAATTATTTTGCATGTGGTTGTCTAATTTTCTCAATACCATTTATTGAAGAGACTGTCTTTTCTTCATTGTGTTTTTTTTTTTGGCTTCTTTATCATAAATTAATTGACCATATATGTGAGAATTTATGTCTGGGCTCTCTATTCTGTTCCATCGACTTATGTTTTTATGCCAATACTGTGCTATTTTATTACTATAGAGGTGTAATACAGTTTGAAATCAGGGAGTGTGATGGCTTCAGCTTTGTTCTTTCTCAAGATTTCTTTGGCTATTTGGGTCTTTTATAGTTCCATATAAGTTTTAGGATAGTTCTATTTCTTTGAAAATTGTCACTGGAATTTTGATAGAGATTGCATTGAATCCACAGATTGCTTTGGGTAGTTGGACCATTTAACAGTATTAATTCTTCCAACTAATGTGCACAGAATCTCTATCCTTTCATTTATTTCTTATTTCACTTATTTCTTTATTGTCTTGTAGTTTTCAATACACAGGTCTTTTCACCTTCTTGGTAACATGTATTCTTAGGCATTTTATTCTCTTTGATGCAATTGTAAGTGAAATTGGTTTATTAATTTCTCTTTTGATGGTTCATTATTAGTGTATATGAAGGTAACACATTTTTGTGTATTGATTTTGTATGCTGCAACTATTTTGAATTCATTTATTGGTTCTAACAGTTTTTATGAATTATTTAAGGTTTTCTACATATAATATCATGCCGTCTGCAAATAGTGACAGTTTTATTTTTTTCCTTTCCAATTTGTTTTTTCTTTTTTTTTCCAACCAGTTGCTTGGCTAGGACTTTGTGTGCTGTGCTGAATAGAAGGGGCTAGAGTGGACATTCTTGTCTTATTCCTGATGTTGGAGAAAAAGCTTTCAGATTTTCACCATCATGTGTGACATTAGCTGTGGGCTTGTTATATGTGGCCATTAGTATGTTGAGAGATGTTCCCTCTGTACCCCCTTTGTTGAGACTTTTTATCATAAGTGGATGTTGAAGTTTGTCAAATACTTTTCCTGCATCTGTTGAGATGATCATATGTTTTTTATTCTTTATTTTGTTAATATTATATATCATACTGACTGATTTCAGATTTTGAACCATCCTTGCATCCCTACAATAAATGCCATTTGATCATAGCGTAGGATCCTTTTAATGTATTGCTGAATTTGGTTTGCTAACATTTTATTGAGGACTTTTGCAGTATCTTTGTTTGGTTTTGGTATTAAGGTATTGCTGGCCTCATAAAATTAGTTGGAAGAGTTTCTTCTTTTCTGTTTTTGGGAAGTGTTTGAGAAGGATTGAAATTAATTCTTGGACTGTTTAGTTGAATTCACCAGTTAAGGCATCTGGTCCTGGACTTGTTTGTTGGGAGGTGTTTGATTACTCATTCAATCTCCTTACTAGTATTCAGTGTGTTAAGATTTTCTATTTTGTCACAATTCAATCTTGGGATGTTGTATATTTCCAGGAACTTACCCATTTTTTTAGGTTGTTTAATTTATTGAAATATATAGCAGGTCCTCGAATATTACTGTTTCATTCAACATTGTTTTGTTATAATGTTGATGAGATACTGTAAGAATTTAACTTATGTTTACATGAATTAACCTATGGTAAAAGGCTTTATTATACATTGTTTTGCCTAAAGTCACAGAACCTACTGATGATGTTATTTGGGAATTACTATAATTGCTCATTGTACTTTCATATGTACCTTGGTATTTCTGTGGTATCAGTTGTAATAACTTTTTCATTTCTTATTCCATTTATTTCAGTTCTCTCTTTTTCTAGTAAGTTTAGGTAGAGATTTGTCAGTTTTGTTCATATTTTTAAAGAACTAGCTCTTACTTTTTTTACCTTTTCTATTGTCTTTTTAGCTTCTATTTCATTTATTTCTGCTCTAATCTCTGTTATTGCCTTCCTTCAACTAACTTTGGGCTTCAGCTGGTTTTTTTCTAGTTCTTTGAAGTATAAAGTTAGGATGTTTATTTGAGACTTTTCTTGTTTCTTTTTTAAATCCTCACCCAATGGCATGCTTATTGATTTTAGAGAGAGGGGAAGGGAAGGAGAGAGAGAGAGGGAGAGAAACATTGATGTGAGAGAAACATCAGCCAGCTCTTGTATACCCCCTGATCAGGGACTGAATGCACAACTTAGGCATGTGCCCTGACCAGGAATCAAATCCGGGAACTTCTGGTTTGTGGGACAAAAGATGCTCCAGCCAACTGAGCCATTCCAGCCAGAGCTAGGCTTTTCTTGTTTCTTAGGTTGGCCTTCATTGCTACGAATTCCCCTTTTAGAATGGTTTTTGCTGCATCCCATAAATTTTGGTGTGTCACATTTCCATTTTCATTTGTCTCCAGTATTTTATTTCTCTTTCGATTTCTTCTATGATTCATTCATTGTTCAATAGCATATTGGTTAATCTCCACATATTTGTGAAATTTTCAGTTTTCTTCATGTAATTAAATTCTAGTTTTATACCATTGTGGTTGGAAGAGGTGCTTGATAGGATTTCAGTCTTATTAAATTTATTAAGACTTGTTTTGTGTACTAATATATGATTTTAGAAAGTGTTTCATATGCACTTGAGAAAAATGTATTTTGTTTTGTTTTTGTATAAAATGTTCCATAAATATCTGTTAAGTCCAACCAGTCTAAAATGTCATTTAAGGCCAATATTTCCTTATTGATTTTCTGTCTGGATAACTTATCCACTGATGTAAGTGAGGTATTAAATCCTCTACTATTATTCTAATACTGTCTATTTCTCCCTTTAGATCTGTTAATATTCTCTTTATATATTTAGATGTTCCTGTGTTGAGTGCACAAATATTTATAAATGTTATACTTTCTTGTTGGATTGACTCCTTCGTTATATAACTCCTTTTCTTGTCTCTTATTACAGTCTTTATTTTAATGTCTATTTTGTATGACATAGCTACTCCAGCTTTCCTCTGAGTTCTATTTGCACATAGATTGGTCTGGTACTTTTTTAATCCATTCAGCCACTCTATGTCTTTTGATCGGAGAATTTATTCCATTTACATTTAAAGTAATTATTGATAGGAATGCGTTTATTGCTGTTCATTGCTTTTTGGCTGTTTTTGGAGTTCCTCTCTGTATCTTTCTTTTTTATTGCTCTCTTCCTTTGTGATTTGATGACCTTCTTTAGTAGTATGCTTATATTCCTTTCTTTTTATGTTTTGTGTACTTACTATAGACTTTTGCTAAGTTCCTATGAGACTTACATATAACAAGTTATATCTATAACAGTCTATTTTAAGTTGATAACTAAGTTTGATCCCATTGCAAAACTCAGCATTATTCCTCTCTCCCTATGTTTTATATTTTTAATGTCACATTTTACATCTTTTTATCTTGTCTATTTCTTAACTAATTATTTTGACCATAGTTATTTTCACTACTTTTGCCTTTTAACCTTCATATGAGCTTTATAAGTGATCAATCAACTACCTGTACTATATATTTACCTTTTCACTGAGATTTATTCTTTCATGTGTTCTTGTTATGAATTAATGCCCTTTCTGCTCAGCTTCAAGAAGTCCCTTTAACAATTTTTATAGGGTCAGTTTAGTGGTGATGACCTTCTTTATCTTTTGTTGTCTAAAAAACACTTTATCTCCTTTTGATTCTGAATAACCTTACCTGGTACAGTATTCTTGGTCGGAAGTTTTTTTTCTTTCCTTTTAGGACTTTGAATGTATTTTGCTGCTGCCTTCAGACCTGCAAAATGTCTGCTGAAAAATCTACTGATTGTCTTATGGAGTCTCAATGTATGTAACAAGTTGTTTTTCTCTTGTTGCTTTTAATATTCTCTGCTTGTCTTTAACTTTTGAAATTTTAATTAGAACATGTCTTGGTGTGAACCTCTTTGGACCCCTCTTATTTGGAACTCTCTGGGCTTCCTGGATATGGATGTCTGTTTTCTTCCTCAGATTAAGGAAGTTTCTAGCCATAATTGCTTGGAAATTCTAATTTCTTCAAATAAAAAGAAATTCCAGTTTCAGTAATACCTAAACCTGTTCAAAATATTAATAAAGGTTTTTTTAAAAGATCACATAATTTAAATCCTTTACAAAAAGGGAACTTTTCATAGAGTTACTTCTTACAATAAGCCTAGGTGAAAACTTAAGATGTTTTGGGGAATTTTCAAAATGAGTGATTAGAGGATCCCTTCAATAATCCCTTCTAAGTATTTATAGTTTCAGCCATACTTTTGACAGGAAATGAATAATAGCCAATTCAAAACTGAGATTACTATTCAGGTCCACTCACAGATAGTCCATATTTTTGTTTGACAGAAAATCTAATGTGTAGATGACAAAGGTGCTGTTTCCTTATAAAATAAAAGGACTTTTATTACAATTTTACTTTAATAAAGAGTCACATAAGCTGTGTGCAACAGTGAGTAAAGCACGCAGTTTAAAACTGATCAAGGGCAATTCTCACAAAGCAATTCAGTGTCTGCAAAACTTGATGAAAACGCCAGAACTCAATACCATAAGGCCAAGAACATGTCTATCATAAAAGTTTTTGAGAGTAAGAGGTACCAAAGATTTCTGTTGACATGAAACAGATCTTTCTATAAAAGATCCTTAACATGACCCCTGTAAAATGTTCAGTTTTGAGATCATCTGCATACTGATGATTAATCAAGTAAATCACAAAGTATGACCCTAAGAAACTACAAATGGCAGTCAGTTGAGCTGCCCAGTTGAAGGTTATCCATTTAGATGTCAAAGTGTGCCTGCCAAAATTGATCATTTTGGTTTTAGGAGAATAATATTTAGCAGCTTTTCTTGACATAAATTGGTCAATAGGTTGAATTGCTTGTCAAAGTCACTTCTATGACCATATAGGAAGGCATGTCATCAGCGCATGAGAGGTACTTGTCTTGCTGTGGGTAGGTCATCTAAAGACAACCAATTTGTTCAGTTATACAATTAAAAGGAGAGCACTTGGGATCCAGTCCTGTTTTATGCCATTTAAAATAGACATTTCATCTGTCAAAAAGAAGGCCTTTCCTATCCATGTTAATTTGTGCCATATTGTCCAGCAGTAATAGCTCTGAGAGAGAATTATAAACCTTGAATTTATGTTGAGATCATACACTTAAGGCCTCTTTATGTATTAAATGACCAATGATAAATCAGTGTTTCATGAAAAGTTTTAAAACACTCCCAACTGATTGAAAGACTGAAGTTTATCTTTAGAAATATATGCTGCATGTTGATTCCTCATCCTCCTTTTAATTGTCCAAACTTATTTTCCCAATCTACCCTCTTTCTTCATCTTCTACATTATCTTATAGTTATTTTAACATATGTTTTATATCCTAAATTAGTTGTTTTATTAGACCACCAAATCTTTTATTCTGTAAGTATATGAGTGCTCAAAAATGTTTAATAAATAAAAGAATGAGTAAATTGTAGGTAAATGAATAAATGGATGAATATATTCTACTTTGATTATGATCAAATATAAAGTTCCTAACCATCGAGTTTGGAGATGCAGAGAGAAAAAACAAAAGGTCAAAGAACATGGTGTATGTGATCCATGTCCTCTAGCTCAAGAGATTATTTTGGATTCCTGTCAAGGAAATTTGGAATCATATCGCTCCAGATTTTCAAGGTACAGATTGTTGAAAATGGATGGGCTTCATCAGCACTTGTCATGAAATTACAGAACTTGTCACACTGGCCAAGTCATTGTAATGTTCCAGTTGGGCTCCTCTAATGTTCTCTTCTTGAGGAAAATACAAAGGACACCTGGACAGCCTGAATACTGAAGCCTGTGCATTCCTTAATTTTCTCATTCCTGCCCTGGCTCCCATTTGTGTGTCTAGGTGTTGTATTTAGCTTCAAGAGGCTTTCAGTTTTTTAATAACATATTTGTGTTTAGATGCTGACTTTCTATAGCCAAGTCCATGACTTTCATGTTTTTACCACCTGGCTTACATAAGAAGTGATGAAATACTCTGTGCGAAAGGGAAGTGGCTCTTTGTGGTGCGGGGCTCTATGGGCCACATGGGGGCTGAAAGGTCCAACCTCAACCCAATGGTGAAACTGCATTCTGGTGACTGACAGAAGTAAGATTGGGAAGCTCTCGTCTTTAGTACAGAAGATCAAATCTTGGAGTAGAAAGTAGTTATCAGGTCCCATTTTTCTATCCCAGGAATCAGATTTAATTACTCTAAATATCAAAAGTAGTCATTGTTTATCCTATGTTTGAAGATTTCTACAGTGTGGAGAGACTGTCCTATGGAAGCACTATGGAAATCCTTATATCACCCACCTTGCTCTCCACTATTTGCAGTCAGTTCCCTTAATCTTCTCTTAAGTAGAAGTTGATATTCTCTTAAAAACTATCCTTCAAAACCTTGAGTAAGTCACTTCTGTAGCTTTTCGGGTAAATAAAACGAATCCTTTCTATTTTTTTTCTCTCCAGGTCTGGTTCCTCACTTCTTCAATATTTTATTTTATCTTACTTTAATTTATTTTGGGTATCTTACTCTGATTTCTCCACATATTTTTAAAATATGGAAACCAAAACTTCACAAATTATTCTATAAAAATCCAGCCATCACACCATATGTTTATATAGACTTACCTCTTATCTATGGTCCACTGACATTCTCAAATATTATTCTATTGTAAGTGTAGTTGATTGAAACATTTATACTTATTCTTAACAGACCAATGAGAAAATGTGAACGAGAGACTCAAATAATAAAACTATGAATATTGATATCAATCAGCTGTAATTGAGTAAAACACTGTGTTTAATAGTGCTTGACAAATGTTATCTCATTTGACTCTCACAGCAGCAGTCTAACAGATATATATCAGTATTCCCATTGTGTGGATCAGGAAACTGAGGCTCAGGGACCTTAGGCTACTCATGCAGGGCTGGTCTTGGATTCAAGCAGGTTAATTCTCTCACTGTCCTTCAGGGTCTCCAAGAATATTAGTTCAGGATAATAATGGCCAGACTGATTTGCACTGTGTATATTATTCTAGTTCTTTCTGTAATTATCCTAATGTAGAAGACAAATCATATTAAAAGGCGATGTTTATCTCCAATTTTATCCATTACCTCCTTAAAAGGACTGGTACAACTCCAAAGGAGTGAATATTCTTCAAAATATGCTCTTAAACATATTTTTCTAATCTATTATGATCATTTTTTAAAATCTAGTTACACTTGACATATAACATTATATTGGTTTCAAGTGTACAACAAAATGACTCAATATTTGTATATATTTCAAAATGATCACCATAATAAGTCTAGTTAATATGTGTCACCAGACATAGTTACAATTTTTTTTCCTATAATGAGGGCCTTTAAGATGTTCTCCCTTAACAGCTTTCACACGTGCAATACAGTACTGTACATGCTCATTACTGCGCTGTATATTCCATCTCCGTGACATTTATTTTGTAACTGGAAGTTTGTACCTTTTGGCCCCTTCACTATTTCACACCCCCCCTTCATCATCCCTAACTTCTACTTCTGGAAAACTCCAATCTGTTCTCTATATCTATGACCTTTTTTTTTTCTTTTTAAAAAATCCATCTCTAAATGAGGTTTAAGGCGTTTATTTGTCTTTCTTTGTGTGACTTATTTCACTTAGCATGATGCCCTCAAAATCCATATATGTTGTCACAAATGCTAAGATTTCATTCTTTTTAATGGCTGAATAATATTATATTATATATACATACTGCAATTTCTTTATCCATTCATCCATCAGTGGAAACTTAGGTTGTTTCCACAATTAGGCTATTGTAAATAACGATATTATAAACATAGGGGGTGCATATGTTTTGTTTTTTTTTGAGTTAGTGTTTTCATTTTCTTCAGATAAACACCAACAAGTAAAACTGCTGAATCATATAATCGTTCCATTTTTTCATTTTTTGAGAGACCTCCGTTCTGTTTTCCATAGTGGCTGTGCTAATTTACGCTTGTACCGAGTACTGTCACAGTGTACAAGCTTCCCCTTCTCCACATCCTTACCAATATTTGTTATTTCTTGTCTTTTTGATAATAGCCCTTCAAACAGGTATGAGGTAATATATGATCATGTTGCTTCTAGGAAAAATCTCATTTATTAAGCAAATAACACTCACTTTGTGTTCATATACTCCTCTTGGTGTTTTATAAATATAATATATATAAACATCTAAAGTAGGCTCTGCTTTAAATATGGAGAAATTGAGGTCAGAAATGTAAAATAGCTGCCCAAAGTCCCAGGAATAGCATGGAAGCAGAGCTGAGATCTGAACCGAAGCCCAAGCCCTTAACCACTCTACGATCCTCTATTGCTTGCTCAACAATGTGTTATTTACAAAGTGAATGATGACTATATTAATTGTTACTGAATTTAAAGTTAAAAAGTGTGTGTTGATAGGTAGATGTGTGTAGGTAGACACACGCATACTGATACACTTTTTAAAAATTTAAATTGAAATGAAAACATGCCCTCTTGTCCAGAGGTAGCTTATTCACAGTAACGTATTTGACAGAATCTATGGTCAAACACACACACACGGACCTCAAGTTCCAACACTTCTAGTGCAGTAACATAAACAGGAAGTTACCAACCATCCCTCCCCTAATTTGGGATGCCTGAGTTTTCAAGTGGACCCGAAATTTGGTGTCTTGACTTTCACTCCAAGTAGCAGCCCCAAGAGAGCGCTGAGAGCCCTGCAAGTGATCCTGGACTTGCGCGTCCTCGGGGCAAACTGAGGGGCCTTGAACCTAGGCAGGCATCAAGTCTGCCTCCTCTTTCATCGAGGGAAAGGATATTATTATTAGCTGTCATTTTTTAATGGCCACTGCATAAATACATCGTGATTATTTTACATTCTCAAATGTTGGTCATTGTCTTTCTCATGAAAAGGCTGTTCAGCCTGATTTAAGCAAAGAATTTTATCCATGACACCCTTTACCTGGTTAATTTTAAATAATGTAATTTAAAAGATATTTGGAAGTTCTCTTTTTTCTAATTTCCCTAAAAGAGGCCTGGGACAGTTTGACTTTTGTTGAAATCAGCCTGTATCAGTTTGGGGAAAGAAAAGAAGGAATCTTTCTTCTTTCATGTCATGTAAGCACCTAAAACAAGACACTGATGGTCAGATGCCAAGAGGAATTTTAACAGACACTATATATAAATATAGGTATTGCCTAGGTAAGCAGTAAAACCTAAAGTCAACACTGCTAAAAAGGGGGCTAGCTTGATGTGTTTTGGACACACACTAACCACAGTGGAGGAAGAGCTCTGGGCACTGGACACACGGGACCTCGGTTTGAATCCCAGCCCTGCCACCATCTGTACGTCTTTAGGCACATAACATGTCCTTCCAGAGCCTCGTATCTCTCAGTTGTATAATGGGGATGCAAATAATTTGCAAGGTTGCTTTAAATATGAGCTATAACAAAGTGATTAACCCAGTTCCTGGCTCTTTGTAAGTATATATATATAAATGGCATACTTTATTATTGAAATGGTAAAAAGAAGGTTGTGGCTCCCATTCTGTTCTCAAAAGTCTGATATTGGGTGACCAACATTTGATAATCCAACATACTCTGTGCAGTAATGTTGGGTCAATTGTTTGCTTTAATGCCCTGATTCAGTGTGAGATATTTTATTTGAAACAAACCCCAAAACACACAACTTCAGTGACTGGTTAAGTTTCCATAATGCTGACAAAGTTATCCAAAGAAGGATCCTCTTACCTCGGCTTAGAGCTGTACAAAGTGTCATAGGCAGCTGGTAGTCTCCGTACACTTTCCCAGATGTAGCAAACTATGATAAATTATATCTCAACAAAACTACTCTTATTTAAAGCAAGTTTGGAAACAATATTTGTAACCCTTCTTTAATCATATACTTTGATGGAAGAATGTTCTTATGCACATCATCAGCTCAGCTCAATTCCTTCCAGGACTGACATCTTAAACTGCACTAAACAATGAATCACCTTGTCAAATAAAGTGCAAAATGGAAAACCTGTTACCAAACTCATCTGATATAATGACATTTACAACAACATGTTTGAGGTGATAAACCGACAATAATAATTATATTTCCTTTAGACTTTGATTGTACTTGCAAAGTTCGATGCAATCATACTTTCTTCCTTCAAGAAAATTTTACACCCCGACATTTAATTTCTGAAACTTCAAACCTTCTATGAATGTGCAAATCACCGTTGGCATTAAAAGAAGCTCTCTCGGCTCTCTTTCAGGGCCTGGAATAAGGATGGAAGAGCACTTTTTCTCTCCCTAACAACAAGATTTTGCTGGTGGACTTACTTGAAGAGAATAAAAGCAGAATCAAGGTCATGTAAGACACCAGATGACAGCCGTATGCACAACACTTTTGTCATAGTAGGCACTTGATTATTCTTAAATGAATAACCATTTCTGGGAATTTTCCATACGATATTCAGAGCATTCAGAAGACTGAGTCGCTCCTCTCAGGGTGGAGTTCTAATTACCCTCCCGGTGGAGGCAGGGGCTCTCGCTGCCATGAGTTTCCAGGCCTTGCAGACATCCCTGACTCCCTCGACAGCCTATAATCTTGCTTGGTGAACAGGCCACGGGTGGCCATGCACTGGATCCTCTTCCACATTCCTAAATTCTCACTGCTTCAGCAGTTGCGTCCGAAGCCTGTGGGCTTATGCTGACGAGCGTTCTGCATCTATTTTGCTGTTTGTCAGTAGCTCTGGCTAAAAGATCAGTAGAGGAAAAATGTTAAACTCTTCACTAAAATGAGATTTGATATACCATTTGCAGGTCCCAGTTATCTACACTCTAGCTGTCTTGGAACTCCCTGGAGCATCAAGCACAGGCTTTATCTCTTTCCAGAATATTTGTGATTACAAGATCTACTTATGACCCAAACAGTTTAGAGATTAAGAGACAACATAAAAACTAAGTCTCATGTAAAAATAAAACTTTTATTCCTAGACATAACTGTTTTAGGTGCTGCGGTGAACATAAAAATTGTATGTTTTTTATGTCTAGGAAGTTGTAATCTTACGTAAGTGAAGGACATGCTATATACATACTTTTATCTCTGTGATCCTTCAGATCTTATATGATCTCCCATGATAGAAATATTAAACTATAATGATTCAGACCTAAATCACGAAGTGTTTATTAAGTTGCTTGTTTGAAATACTTCGCCTACAGCTGCATCAACTATTAGATTGCAAATTCCTAGTGGTCTGTATCTTGTTATCTAATGCTAATACCATGTCTTTCAAAATAGTAGCATTCAACAAATCGCTTAATATCAAAATGAATATAAATATTTAAATAAAGGATATAAACAAGGTAGAGAGGGCTCCTATGGAGCGGCACTCTAAAGAGAGGATACAGGCGCTATCCAAGATCAGGGAAGCCCAGTTGGCGATTAGTCTACCATGACTAACACAGCAGGGCTCTGTTGTTGGAGACAGAGGCAGGCAGTGGAGATGCATTAAATTTTATGTCCCGGTCTTGGTTTCAGACAAAATCTGATATTCGTCTTTGGCCTCTCAGCCTTTGGAAGGCAAAGTAGCTAAACTCCTACCTCCAAGTCAGTTTTGGCATGCCTGACTTGTTAATAATTAATGGTTGGGTAATCAGCATTACTAGTAGTTTCCAGCATTACTAGTTAAAGTAACAGTAGTGGTACAAAGTATATCATTAAGACTTACTGATTATGGGGGCTGAGGGAGGCATAAGGGGGATAAATGGTAATGGAAAAAATACAATTAAAAATAAATAGATAAATAAGATGCATTCTTATTAGCTAAGTATTCATTTTCAACTCTAGGCAGGCATTCTAGATATAATTTGGGGTGAAAATCTACTTTATGCTTTAAATTCTACAAAGAGTGAGTTAAAATAAAAATATATATTTACCCTCACAAGAATAACTGCTACACCATATGATGATTGTGAAAGCTATTAATTTTATTTATGCACAAATGCAATTGTGAAGAGTTCTCAACCCGTTAAGTAAGGATTGGCTGATAAACAAACAAAAAACGTATAAGATATGTAAGTTTTAGTTAAATCCCATTTAGGTTGTAATTTTGGGAAGATACCTTCTTTTTAAATTTTTTTGCACCTTGTTAAGAAGAATTAAAAGCAGAATGTCAAGTTTCATACCTTGAAATTTCCTAATGAGGCAAACCTTTAAAAAGCATGTTTATAACACCCATGATAAGCCACCTTTAGTCCAATCATACTGCAAACTACAGAGAGCATAAAAACGAGAAGAAACTGCAGGGAAAAACCAGGAAGCCCCAAACTCTCCGGCTCCCGCACTGAAGTGCGTGGGGAGTGGCTGTACGATGGCTGCAGGAGCTGCCTGGCGGCTGGCAGCGCTGAGAAAGTGTTTCTGCACTGTGGTTTCAACCTCCCCAAATCAACTACTAAAAGCTTCCATGGCACAGTTGTAGAAACGATTACATTTATTTCTTCAAGTTTTAGATTTATTTTTAATGCAGATGTTCTGTTTATAATGAACTAAATATTGAATCTAACAATTAGCAAGTCATTATTGATCCAAAAAAGGTATTAGGGATGCGTCTATCAAGAAGCAAGGGTGGCCTCTTTAAGAAGGTGACTTTAAACTGTGGCCTGAACTAAAGCATGGACCCTTCAAGTAGTGAGTGACCTGGACGGGGAACGTTTCGGGCAGAGACCGTGGAGAGTGCAAAGGCCCATGGTGAGCAACCAGCTTATCACATTTGAAAGGAAGAAAGAAGAGGCTGAAGGACAGGAGGCGACAGGGAAGGGATCCCAGATGAGGCTGAGAGGCAGGCAGGATCCAGACTAGACCTCCTCCTCCACGCTCGTCCCCATCCTCTACCGTCCCGCCTCCCTGGCCCCATTCATCCACCAGCGGCGTCTCGCAGAATGGCCTTTTACAGAGTAATTGCATGTTATCATTCCTCTGCTTAGCACCCTCCTGTGGTTTCCCACAGCACATAGCATGCCACCCAAACTCCTGACCAAGCCTGCAAGACTTGGCCCCTGCAGACTTCTCGGGGCCATCTCCCCTCCAGGACTCTGTCCCCTTCTCTAAGTTCCAGCCTCTCTTCTCTGCTCATTCACACACAGGCTCTGTAGATGTGGCCAGTTGTCCATGCTACCTCCTGACTAGGGTCCCTTCCCTTCAGCTCTTTGCATGATGCCCAACTCTTTTCTCAGGCTTCGATCTCATTTCTTAGAGGTCTTCTCTGATAACAACTGCTAAAATTGAATCTCACTCCCCCTAACCCATGCTAATATCTCCCATCAGCTAATTTTTCCCCTTGAATTTCATTTCTTGATTATTAACTGTCTTCCCCACTAGAGTGGAAACTATTCGCAGGCTGCTGCCAAGTGCATTTTCTTTGCCATTGTAGTCTCAATGCCCGGCGTAAGGTCTGACAATAATGGGTCTTCAGTAAATTTCCATTGAATAGAAAATAGAAAAATAAAAATAAAAACTTTAGCCCTTTAAGTGATAACCTAGTAGGGGAATAAACAAATAAATCATGTTATAATAAACATTAAATGAATAGTCCCCACTGCTAACTCTTCACCATACACCATACCTATGGTGTGCTCAATGTTCTATCTCATTTATTGCCCATAACACATCTATAGGCAAGACATTAATGTTCCTGTGTATTTTTAAAAACAACTAAGAAACTGGAAGCTCAGACAGAAGTACCTTTCCCAAAGTCATACTTGGTAAGTAGCGGAACACAGGGTTGTCATAGACGGCCTTGACTTCCATACTCAGAATGAAGACTTTATTTAATTGACATCTGGGAGGCACTGAAGATGTTTTGGGCAAAGTAGAATAATTCTTAAAATATTTTATTAGTAGGAGTATTCATTCCCAGGATTATAACAGATCATTTGTACTTTTAACTCTGTGAAACTTAAATGGATATTCCATCTCCCTCCCAGGCAGCTTTGCCCAAGGACCCCATTTCTGGTCCCATTCCCTCAGCGACAGAGAACTGGCTAACTCTCCAAAAGTTCACTATTCCTCTGACTCACAAGTAACCACAAGGATAATTAAAATGATAAAATCTTGGGCTAAATGTGAGAGAAAGCCAAATATAATTTCTTCTGAATGTTTATAATTATTTTAGACATAAACTCATGTACTGTGCAAAAAATTCGTGGACTGTAATTTTCTGGAAAGAAAACTGCACTATCACATAAGCCCTACCTAAATGTGTTTTCATACACATTATTATTTATACCAAAATTTTAATATGAAATATTTTCAGTGTACCTGGTTTAGTTCAATCCTGTTAAACAAACAAACAAACAAAAACCCTGCAAAATGTATTTCTCTGTGTGGCTAGATATAATTCCAGGTTTTGAAGAAAGAGATTATGTACTTATGTTCTTTTTTTCTTCTCAATTATGAACATAGAGTCCAGGACAAAAAAGCATCCTTGGGCAACACAATAATTTGCAGTTAAATAAGCATTTTGCCAAGACTTAAAAAAATAATGAAGCATGCAAACACAGAGGAAATTAAATTTCAAGCTGTAAGGGCTGATTTGAAATTTTTAAAGAAAAGTACGATTAACATACAGTTATGTGACTTCTTTTCCTCTTAAAAATCTATTCTGATCATTTTATATGTCATTAAATATTCTTCACATTGTTTTTTTACAATAAATGTTTAATTCCTCAACATGAGGCCATGCCATTATTCCTTTAACAAAGCTGCCCTTTTTTGTAGCAAAACTTTTATTTTCAAGATTTTTTTTTTTTTTTTTTTTTTTAGTTTTCAGTTTCAATAATATAAAAAAAATCCCACTGGGATGAAAATCCTTTTAATAACCAACTTTATTAAAGTATAATTTACCTACAGTAAAATATATCCATTTTAAATTTATATTTCAAGGAGTTTTGAAAACATATACATCCATGAAAACCACTGTCACAATTAAGATACAGAATATCTTAATCAAAGGGAGTGCTCACTTGTGTCTCCCGCTTTCCTGACCTAGACAACATCACGCCCCTGTCATCACTAGACAAGTCGTGCCTCTTCGGGGCCCTCACATAAGTGGAATCACATCGTATATATGCTTTGTGGTCTGGCTTTTTTCGTTCAGCATGATGTTTTCGATATCCACCCATGTTGTTATGTGTGACAGAAATTCATTTCTTTTTATTACTGAGGAGTTTTCTATTGTGTGGATTTATTACAGTTATTTATTTTTCCTTCCACTGAGGTATTTTGGTTGCTTTAGTTTTGGCTATTTTGAAGAAAACTGTTACGAACATTTGTGTACAAGTGTGCCTATGAAGATGCTTTTATTTCTCTTAGGCAAATACCCAAGAATGGGATTTCCGGGTTAGGTGGTAAGTAAATTCTTAACTTTTAAAGAAAGGACCAAACTGCTTTTCCAGTGTTATCTCATTAAACATTCTTACCAACAGTGAATCAGAGTTTCAGCTGCTTCAAGTCCTCGCCAACACTTGGTACGGCCAATCTATACTAACTTGCGTGCGTAGCAGAATCTCACTGTGGTGCCGACTTGCTTTTCCTTAGTGACTCAAGATGTTGAGCTTTTCCGTAGACTTATTTGCCATCTGTGTACGTATCTCCTTTGGTGAACAGTATCTTCCAATCCTTATCCCTTTTTAAAAATGAATTGTTTGTATTCTTATGAGTTTGAGACTTCTTTAATTATCCTACATAAAAGTCCGTTTTGACAGATATATGTAATGCAAATATTTTCTTATAATTTGTAACTTATCTTTTCATTTCTTGATAGCGTATTTTGAATATCAAAAGTTTCAGATTTGGTGTTCAATTTTTAGTTTTTATGATGCATGTTTTTTGTGTTTCATCCAATACATTTTCTTACTAACGACATTTCAATCAATTTTGCTACTTTGATGTTTTTCTGGGATTAAAATATACTCAGACTCTGTTACTTCACAGGGCTCATGTGAGGACTAGATCCATAGAAAGCACTTCAGTGGCCTGGTGGCTGGGCTGCTGTTCTATACTTGCCAACTCTCATAATCATGTCTTTTTAAAAAAAATTGGAATAACTTTAGTTTTTATTTTTGTTCAGTTACAGTTGTCCCCATTTTCCCCCCATTATGTTTATCAGAAACTTAAATTTCTTCTTTTATAAATTCATTTACATACAAAATTTTACAAATTTCATAACCAGGAAACAAATTTTTTTATCATTTTTGTTGTCAAGTTATTTTCCCTATGATAGTTTTTTGTCTTTTTCATTTTTTCTCATGATATTTCCTCTGTGATTTTTTCCCCTAATTGGTTTTCAGTTTTGGAAAGTCCTGATATAATCTGTTCCTGATATAAGAATTTCATCTATGATACAACTGATACCATAAAATGATGAAAAAATAAGTTAATGAATTATCGGGGGACTATTTACAAGCAATTTTAAAATTTGGAACCTCATTTCACATCATAATTGAAAATAAATTCTAAGTTAAAGATCTAAATTGAACAATGGTGCAAAAGTGAAATAAACAGAGGCATGGCCTCCCATTACCTTTGCCATATTCTGTTAGAAACAAGTCACAGGTCCCATCCACACTCAAGGGAAGGGGATTAAAGGTGTGGCTCAGTGGAGGTCACATTAGGCTGTGTCTACCAAAACTATCAATACATGCTACAACACTGATGGATCTGAAAATTATTACGCTGAGTGAAAAAAATAGACCAAGGAGAACACACACTTTGATTCATATACATAAATTATGGGGAATGCAAACTAATCTATAGCGATGTGTCCCTCCCCAACCACAAACGGGAAATTCAAGGGCGCTGACACCTTGTGCGGAGAAACTTTGGTCTGCAGGCGTTGGAACCACTTTGGAACTGCAGGCGGTTGGCACCGCCCCTTTACCTGCATTACTCTGCTTGTCCCTCATTTCTGCTCCCCAGGACAAGTTGTATTTATTTATTTTTTTAATTTTTAAAATTCATTGACCTCAGAGAGAGAGAGAGAAAGACAGACAGATAGACAGAGAAAGAAACATTAGTTTGTTGCTCCACTCATCCATACATTTATTGGTTGACTCCTGCATGTGCCCTGACCAGGGATCAAACCCGCAACTTCGGAATCTTGGGGCAATGCTCTAACCAACTGAGCTGCTGACCAGGATTGTATTTTTTAATAAAGGCATTTCACAGAGGCTTTCTGCGTGAGGCTCTATTTTCTGGGAGACTCAGGCTAAGACACTCTTACCAGTAAAAGTTTTCATGTTATTGTTATGCACATAGAGGCCTTCTTAAACTACTCTTTCACCACTTGCAGATGTTAATAAGCTAGAACGTGACATACTCTTTAGCCACCATTCTGACTACTTGGAGAAGTGGTGGGAAATAAGTAGAAGACCGCATGAGGGAAAGTATCAAGGTGAAATCTGATGCCGGCACAATCTTTTCTTAGTTGACATCACCTTGCAGCTGTGGCCAGCACTATGTGGATATATATTTTTTCCTTCCTTTCTTCTTTCTTATCCCCATTTCACAAAACAAAGAAAAAAAAACTAAGATAAAACTAATATGCTGTCATCAAGACACAGTGGGGTCTTCCTCAATGTCTCAGTGTCACTAATCCTCAGGTCACCATATTTGGCCTCCTTTCTTGTGGATGCCTAAACGACATGGAAAACATTTGGGGATTTAATTAAAATGCTCGACCACCGCTGTATATGAGAGTCGAGAGCAAATGCTGGTTTTCGAAGACACAAATCTAATGATGTGGTATCACACCAAGCTTATAGATAAACTTTCATCTTCCCTGAATGGGCCCAATGAAAACTCAGAGAATAGATTATAATTCAGTACCAACATCCTACAAATGTTGGAAGCTTCCTACATGCTGTGACTGGAGTTGCTCAAAATCTGTCTGTCCTCCATAATCTATTTCATTGACTTTCTAACTTTCTTAAAATTCGTTAGATTTGCTCCTTTAGTTTAATATAGATCAGCCAGCCACCGGACATTGTTAAACTATAACATGTTACCTTATAGTGTTCAAACCTTAATCCATACCCACTTGTTGAACTACTCGAATAGATTTATGAGTTTGTGAGATAACTTAACTTTAAAGAAATAGGGAAGGAAAATGTTCTGGGAAAAAGATTTGATAGATTCCAGAAAGGGTCTGGAAATAGGAAGGCACTGAGTAGACTGAAATAAACTAGGTTAGTGTAACAAACAGACCTCCTGCTCCCCCAAAGCTTAGTGGCATCAGAACAAAGTTATCTCTTACTCACAAAACCATCCCCATTGCCAGTGGCAATGCCATTTTCAACACAAGTCTTCAAAAGTCACCCAGATGGTTGCATCCCAATCGGGCAAAAAGTGAAATTACATGTGGCAGCACTTGGGAGGTTTTATGAGCCAGGTTTTAGGTTACAACACACTCCACTGGCTAGAACCTAGTCACATGGCCCCGCCAACCTCCTGGGAGGCTGCACAATGTAGTCTAGCTGTGTGCTCAGACAGTTGAGGAAGATAGACTTCGGTAAACAATTAGCAATTCACAAGGAGACGAGGCCTGAATAGGGGTTTGTTTCCAAGTTTAGGGGTTTGGGGGCGATATGAGTAACCTGGAGAAATCAGACAGAAAGTATGGAAAATGAAGTTCAGTATTAACTATCATTGTATTATAATAAATTACTACAAAGCTTAATGCTTTAAAATAATAATATAATTTGTTTATTGTTTCTGAGGATCAGGAATTTTGGACCAGCTTGTCTAGGTAGTCCTGGCTCAGGGTTTCCACATTCATATTATATATTGACTAGGGCTGCTGTAATCTGAAGGCTTGACTGGGGTTGGAGGATCCACTTCCCAGGCGGTTCCCTCACACAGCTGACAGGTTGGTCCTGGCTGTTGCTGGGAGGTCTCTTCACATGGGCCTCTCCATAGGGGCTCTTGAGTATGTCTTCATGACATTGTCACAACTTCTTCCAGAAAGAATAATCTAAGAGAACAATGTGGAAACTACATTGCCCTTTATGACTTAGCCTAGGAAATCACCTCTGCCATAGTCTATTGGTCGTACAAACCAACCATGACTAAACATGGGAGGTACAACATAAAAGCATGGATACCAGAAGGTGAATATCATAGGCTGGCCATTTTAGAGGCTGGCAATGAAGTATTTCAAAGGTCAACTTGAACTAACTGTCAGCTGCTCTGTCTATTAATTAGCGCCTCATTGGTGAACTGTATAAATTAGCTGCACACGATAAAAGCAGACTAGGTCAATCTGATTGAAAGCCTGTACCTCCCCCTTTCTTGGGCATGAATTGACACCTGAACCAAGTCTGAACCAAGTCTAACAATCTTTGAAGTAAGCATCAGGAAAGATTTCCTTGCTCTCTCTTTTTTCTTTTTTTCTTTTATCCTTACCTGAGGATATTTTTCATTGCTTTTTTTTTTTAGAGAGAGAGAGAGGCAGGGAGGGAAAGAGAGAAACATCCTATCGATGTGAGAGAGAAGCATCAATTGGTTGCTTCTGCTGCACCCCAAGACTGGGGATCATAGGTGCTGGATCCAGGACCAAACGACAACCTAGATTCGTGTGCTGACCAAGAATCAGACCCATAACTTTTTGGTTATGGCTGTCACTCCAACCAACTGAGCCACGCCAGCCAGGGCCTTGCTTTCTGTTTTAAGTTCTCATTCTGTCTCTGCACTGAGCCCGCTCCACCATCATAGCTCTCCCACCTGCCCCTGACCACCTGCCCAAGAACATGCTTCTTAGATTTTAACCTGAAAGCCTATATTGTAATTCCCAGCATTCTCTCTTCTTATAATCCCCACCTATTAAAAAATTAAAATAGGAAATAGATATCAGGCCTCATCTGCCTGTTTTCTCCCTAGGGTTTTTATTACGAATAATCTGGCGTTTCTAAGAAGAAAACCAACACCTAAGGAGCCTGGTTCACGCTGGCTACAATCAGGTGCACGATTTACTAACGATGTGGCTGTTGT
This sequence comes from Mormoops blainvillei, assembly GCA_004026545.1. Lineage (NCBI taxonomy): Eukaryota > Metazoa > Chordata > Mammalia > Chiroptera > Mormoopidae > Mormoops > Mormoops blainvillei. Next base: position 59,740 of record PVJD01002063.1, read on the forward strand.
GCATAGTGTTTGTTATACGCGTTACCTATAGAGTGGTTACCCAGGAATTAAAAAGATCCAACACTGGCATGGTGCCCAGTGTCAGTAACTCTGAATCTAGTACCCTACGGAATATATCCGGAGCCTGAAAAGTAAAAGACTTTATATATCTCAAAATACTAATTTGTAGCTGATAATCCAAACTTTCCGAACTTTTGGATGCTTTGAAACAATATTTTTTATCCTGAAATACTTTTATAGCTTGATCTACATGGGGGGAGGGGGCTTCTATAAAACCAGTGGAACCTGGATAATTTCATGAAGCAGAAAGAATGTTTACTCCCTTTCACCAATTAATCTACCTTAGCAATATAGTGTCTCCCAGAATTCAGTAAAGTGAAGGTATGGAAGGGAAATTCTGTGAGAAAGAGCAATCCTTGATAAACAGAGGCTGGACAGTGAGAGACACTGCTGTAACATCACACCTGACAGGTTCGGCCCCCAAGCAGGAAGGAGCGGCTGTGCTCCTTCCTGAACACGGATGTGGACTTGAATGTCTTTGAGTGGCATCTTTTTTTAAAATTATGCTTTATTGGTTATGCTATTAACAGTTGTCCTGATTTTCTCCCCTTGGCCCCCTCCAACCAGCACCCCCCACTCCCTCAGGCAACCCCTCCCTCCCCCGCCCCCACCATAGTTCATGTCAGTGGGTCATGCATATAGTTCTTTGTCTTCTCCTATGTCCTATGTCCTATGCTGTGCCTCACACCCCCATGGCTGTTCTGAACTACCTATTTGTACTTCTTAATCCCCTCACCTCTTCACCTATTCTCCACCTCCACCCCCCCAACCCCCACAACATCCGGTAACTAACATCTTTTCTTTTGCTTTTAACAGTCTCTCTTTATTTTGAACTTTCCGCCTTTTAATAATGATGTGTCTTGGGGTGGGCCTCTTTGTGCATCTTGAGAGGCATTCAGACATTTGCTGGGGACAAATTACATGTTATCATGGCCATAATACCATTTTTGCAGTAGAAATTACTGTCAGTTCTCTTCATACTGCCTGAGTAGGAAAAAAGAGGGTATTTTGGAAACTTTTCTGAAACGGTAAGTGATGAGCAGGCAACACGATAGTGATGGATGTTCAGTGTGTCAAGGCTGCTTCCCCCACAGGGTCTGCGGCCTGAGCTTCAGAAAGTGGGAGCTGCCCGCAGGGAAACTCGAGCGGTCTGATTGTTGTTTTTTCTGACAAGAAGGAGAGTAGTCATCAAATCTGGATCAGATTAAAATTGTTCCTTCCTCAAGGAAAACACCGAATGAAAATACTCCCTTTTGAACTTCGGATTATTTGTTGAGAAGATTGTCTGCATCCACACCTGTCATCCACATATAGGACTGACGTTTTCTAAAGGCGCCAGGGTTGTTTTGTTTTGTTTTTTTACCTCCAGTGGTATTTACTTTTCTGGCCATTTCTAAATAAATATAACTCAAATATATGTTTCTTTAAAATTTTATAGCATTGTTCATATATAAATAAATGTAAGTTTCTATTTATATGCTCTCTATAATGTATTTAGCTATAGTACATTTAGTCAAGAGAATGTTAAGAATATTTAATCTTAAATTTGAGGAGAAACCGAATAACTTAAAATTTGACTTTCTTTACCATCTTCTAAAAGAAAAAAATTGATAAAATGAACTTCATCAAATTAAAAACTTTTACTCTTAAAAGATAGTTGAGGAAATTAAAAGTTAGTCATAGACTAGAAGAAAATATTTGCAATATATGTGATAAAACCATATTCCAACCATATAAATGACTCTGGCCACAAAAAATAAGAAAACAATTTTAAAAGGAGGGGGTGGTGATGGTGCAAAAGACTGACACTTTCCAAGAGAAGATATACAATTGGCAAATAAACAAAAACAAAGGTTTATTAAGCATAAGGAAAATGGAAATCAAAGCTTTCGTGAGACATCACATCATAGCCACTATGATGACTAGCAGTTCCGGCAACGTCGCACGCCGGCAAGGCTATGGAGTAGCTAAAACTCCTGCATCACCAGTGAAAATGTCAAACGTTTGGTAATTTCTTAAGCATGCACTATGTTGTGAGCCAGTGTTTCTACTTCTATGTGTTTGTCCAAGATAAGTGAAAATATTTGCTTCACAAAAAGACTTGTTTATAACAACTTTATTCATAATAGCCAAATCTGAAAGCTACGTAACTGCTCAGCAGGAACATGGAAAAACAAATCATGGTGTATTAATACAGCAGGACATATACATTGCAGAGAAATGAGCTACTCACATACAAAACATGGATGAAACTTAAAAACGTTAGTGAAAGAAGTCGGATTAAAAAAAGAACAGATATTATGAATCTGTTTATGGGAAGGTCAAGATTAACCCAAACTAACTCATGGTGAGAAATGTCTAAAATAGCCACTGCCCCGGTGAGGCTGAGAATTGGCTGGTTAGAGGCATAAAGGCACTTTCTCAAGATAATAGAAATATTCTTGTGATGGACATGGAGCTATCTTCTCCTTCAGGGAAGGTCTTGTTGTTGTAGAACCTGGGAGGGTTGTAGGGAAGTGTTCAGCTGTCAGCCCTTTCTAGGATTGCCTCATCCATGGGGACCTGCCTGTGGAAGGTCATCCCCTTCTGGGGGTGGACACATCCAATCAAAACAGAGGTTAAAGGCCTGGCCCTTGTGGCCCAACATGACACAACTGCTTTGGGACATCCCAGCTTCAGGACTCGCCATGGGGTGGGCTGAGGCTGTCGGGCTTGCTTTGCAGGAGGCAGCAAAAGTGTATAATACTATTCCAATATTTGTGAAAAAGGCTACTCTTTCTCTATTAAATTGTCTGAAAACACTGTCAAATGTCAACGGACCATAAACATAAGAGTTCATTTCTGGATTCTCAATTCCATTCCATTGATCTATATATCTATCATTATGCTAGTGCTATTCTGTTTTGATTATGATAGTTTTGTGGTAAGTTCTAAAATCACTGGGAATCTTTTAATGTTTTTTTTCCAAAAAATTTTTATCTATTAGTCCCTTTCATTTTTATATGAATTTTAATACCATTGGCAGTTTCTCAAAAATAATCAAGGCACCATGCACACGTGTCTCAGCTGGTCAGAGTGTTGCCCCACACACTAAAAGGTTGCAGGTTCAATCCCCAGTTGGGGTGTATACAGGAGGCAACCCACCTCTCTCCCTCTCTTACTCTCTCTCTTTCTCTGTTCCTCCTTTCCTCTCTCTTTCAAATCAATAAACATATCTTCAGGTGAGGATAAGAAATAATAATAAAGGCAGTTGCATTTAGATTGGGGTAATATTGAATCTGTAGGTGAATTTTGGGAATGTTGCCAAAACATTTCATAGTTTTCAATGTATACATCTTGCACTTCTGTTAAATTTATTTCTAAGTATTGTAACCTTTTTCATGCTATTGTAAATTGAATTATTTTCTTAATTTAATTTTCAAACTTTTGTTGCCAATACATAGAAATATTGATTTTTATATACTGACCTTGTATTCTGCAAACTTGCTGAACTCTTTTATTAGCTCCAGTAAGTTTGTGAGTGTGTGTGTGTGTGTGTGTGTGTGTGTTGGGGGTTCCTTAGGATTTCCTATATATTATTATGCCATCTCTGAATAGAGATTGTTTACCTCTTCCTTTTTTCAATTGAAATGATCTTCCTTCCTTCTTCCTTTCCTCCCTTTTTCTTGTTTTCCTGCTACCTCCCTCCTCTCTCCCCCTCTTTTTCCCATTCTCTCTCTCTCCTTTTCTTTCTAATTGTCCCAGCTAGAACCTCCCGTATAGTGTTGAATGGAAGTGGCAACAGTAGACATCCTTGCCTTGTTTCTGATCTTGGGAAAAGTATTTAGTTATTTAGTTTTTCACCACTAATTATGATGTTATCTGTGGATTTTCTTCACAGATGCCATTTGTCAGCCTGAGGAAGTTTTCTTCTATTCCTAGTTTGTTGAATGGTTTTCTTATGAAAGGGGGTTAGAATTTGTCAAATGTCTATTGTGAGTTTGTTGAGCTGATCATATGGTTTTTGACCTTGATTCTATTAATATTGTTTATTATATTGATTAACTTTCATACGTTAAACCAATCTTGCATTTCTAAGATAAACCCATTGATCAGTGGTATACTCATTTTTTATGCAGTTTGTTGAGGATTTTTGCACCTATATTCATAAAGGAATATTGGCCTACTATTTTCTTTTTTATCATTTTGTTGTTATTTTGTTACAGTTGTCTCAATTTTTTCTCCTTTGCCCTCCTCTACCCATCCAACCCCCTGCTCCCACAATCCATTCCCACACTGTTGTCCATGTCCATGGGTCATTCATGCATGTTCTCTGTCTAGTCCCTTCCCCTTCTTTCCACCATTGGAAAGAAGGGGAAGGGACTCTGTCTCCTCCCCCCTCCCCTCCCAGTCACTGTCAGTCTGTTCCATGTTTCCATGCCTGTGCTTCTATTTTGTTTGTTAGTTTATGTTGGTTATTAGATTCCTGTTATAGGTGAGATTATATGGTATTTGTCTTTCACTGACTGGTTTATTTCGCTCAGCATACAAGTGTCCAGTTCCATCCATGCTGTTGCGAAAGGTAGGAGTTTCTTCTTTCTTTCTGCTGTGTAGTATTCCATTGTGTTTTTTTACCCACTCATTTACTGATGGTCACTTCGGCTGGTCCAGCACTTGGCTATTGTAAATTGTGCCACTGTGAACATAGGGGTGCACAAGTTCTTTTGAATTGGTGACTCAGGATTCTTAGGGTACATCCTAGCAGCAGAATCACTGGGTCAAAAGGCAGTTCCATTTTTAGTTTTTTTAAGAAATTCCATACTGTTTTCCACAGTGGCTGCACCAGTCTGCATTCCCATCAGCAGTGTACTAGGGTTCCCTTTTCTCCACAACCTCACCAGCACTTGTTTGTTGATTTGTTTATGATGGCCATTCTGACAGGTATGAGGCGATATCTCATTGTGGTTTTCATTTGCATCTCTCTGATGGCTAGTGATGCTGAGCATCCTTTCATGTGCCTCCGGGCCCTGTGTGTGTCCTCCTTGGAGAAGGGCCTATTCAGCTCCTTTGCCAATTTTTTAATTGGATTGTTTGTCTTCTTGGTGTTGAGTCCTATGAGTTCTTTATGTATTTTGGAGATCAAACACTTGTCTGATGTATCATTGGCAAATATGTTCTCTCATACGGTCAGTTCCCTTTTCATTTCAATGATGGTTTCTTTAGCCATGCAGAAGCTTTTCAGTTTGATGTAGTCGTATTTGTTTATTTTTTTCCTTTATTTCCCTTGCCTTAGGAGATATATTGGCAAAAATATTGCTACATGGGATATCTGAAAGTTTCCTGCCTATGTTTTCCTCTAGGACTTTTTTGGTGTCACAACTCATATGTAAGTCTTTTATCCATTTTGAGTTTATTCTGGTGTATGCTGTAAGTTGATAATCTAGCTTCTTTTTATTTTTTTATTTTTTGCATGTTTTCTTATGTCTTTGTCTCGTTTTAGTGTCATGCTGGCCTCTTAAAGTCTTATAAGCTTCGGGACGCTGGTTTCTTTCATGAAAATGAGAAGAAGAATGGGAGATTCAAATGCATTGGGAGACATCTAGACCTTAAAAAAGACACTTGTGACATTTGTTAATTAAAAGTGGTAGATAAAATAAAATCATCTTATTCTTTGTGCCTTATGTATTTTAGAAATATTTTACAATTAATTTAAAAACTGGATCATATTACTACTTTGCTTAAAAGTATTCAGTGGTATCCCAGTGCACTTAATAAAATTCCAGTTCCCTACCTCAGGCCCTACATGATCTGACTCTTACGTCGAAAACCACACCTTATGTTGTTCTTCCCTCTGCTAGCTAAGGAACAGCCAGCCTGGCAGGCCGTATTTCTCCAGCTCAGGTTTCCTCAGCCTCCCTCTGTCCTGGACGCTCTGGCTCCTTTAGCTTTCAGCTGAAACGTTGCCTTAGCACAGCCATCTCTGACCACTCGGCATCAGTGTCTCCCTGCACTCGTACCATCCCTGCACATTTCTTCCCAGTTCTCTTCACAGGATGATTTTAATGTTCTGTCTTGTCCGTCTTCCTCAGTATGCCGTGAGCTCTAACCAGGGACACTGTTCTATTCTTGGGCTCTAGGACAATGACTGTCATATGCATGTATTCACTTATACGGTCCGATTTAGTGTAAAGATTGTACATCTGCAATCATAACTTTAGTATTTTAGATATGTCATATAGCTTTATTGTCTTTAAACCAAGTTAAACTCAGCCTTAAGCCCAAATCCTGCATGGATGGTGGGAAATGCAATGTTAATCAACAGTGAAGGGTGGAGTTAGGGAAAGCCTTCCACCATCCCTGCAGATCCTCAGCTGTGGGACTCTGGAGTTGCCACAAGTGACCCCACTCCATTTGCACAAGGTCTCCGCACCCTCTGGCCCCCATCCAATGCTAACATTGGCACCACCATCTCTTCCCTTCTACTCCAAATCACCTAAAATAATTTCTTCAATGATAAACTTTTGCAAAAGACAACAAGAGCATTTACTTCACATTCTTCCACTAAGCAAGGGAGGTCCCTGATGGAAATGGTGAGAGAGAAGGAAATGTAGGAGGGAAAACAGAAATCTCAATAAATATCTGGGGAAACAGTTTTTCCATGGGGAAAGAGAACTAAGTGAATGAGCGAATGTATTTAGGTGACTAAAGCTAATAATTTGCTATTATCGTTGCCACTGGTTGTCTCAGCTGCCATTACATTTGGAATATTCACATTTCACGTGCTCTTTCAAGGGTATGCCATTGCTTTTAGTATAAAGACCAAAAACATTAACAAAGCATGTAAGGTATTACGTGATCTAACCCCAAACTTTCTCTCCAGCCACACTCCCCCCACCACCCACAACTGTAAGGCAGTAGTTCTGGATTTGGGCTATGCATTAAAATCACCTGGGAACTTTAAATACCATACGGATCTCATCCCAAAATGATTCGATCTAAGGATCTGGCATTCCTTCAAAGTCTCTAGCTACACTGGCCTTTTTTTCCCCCTACATATTGAAAAGTAGAATGATGCTTCTCAATATTTTAAACTAGGTCAGCAAACTGGCATTCACTTCTAGCTGTTTCTATAATGAATAACTTGCCAGTAATCTTCATACCTCAATCCAGCTGTCCTCCTGAGGGAAGTCTCCCCTAAGCCACTGCACCTGGTCAGGCCTCTTGCTCAATGTTCTCGTGTCACCCAAAACATTTTGTTTTGGGCACTTGTCATGGTTTGTAATTATTCTCTTGTGTTACTTTAAAAAAATTAATGCATGTCTCCCATATTAGATTGTAAGGCCCATGAGGACAGGGAATATTGTGGAATTTGTTCATGTCCAGGGCTTGGGTCATTAAAGGGAAAATAACAAAAATTTGTAGGATGAGCAGTTGAATGAATGAATGAATGAATGTGGGAGCCTGTGAACATTATACTTGGAAAGTGTGATCAAGTACATAATATATGATAAGAAAAGAAATGATACTCTTTCTCTTTTATTCTTTCTTTTTTTTAAATGAAATTTGGAAGTCCTTGAAAATTTTTCATAGATCTTAAGTTAACAGCCAAGTTTCCAAATATTTTGTGATTTTAAATCTACATCAAACAGCATTAATAAAGAGTTTTGGAGTTTCTGAAAAATATTTGATATTCTAATTATTTTAACTTAATTTTCCAAGTGGAGTAAATAAAGCAGAGTCTTATTAAAAAAAAAAAATCTTGGCATGTCACTGAATGAACAAACAACTTCCAAAGCCTTACAAACTGCAATATTTGTACCTAGGTGTAAAAGTCTACGAGCACCAAAAACATGCCAAAACAAATGGAGAGTATCCTCTCCAGGAATTGTTGAGGAGATAGAAACAGATTCTGGGTTCTCTAACACAGAGTTTTGATCATTTATTTACAACAAAAACAAAACAACAACAACAACAAACAAACAACAAAAACTCAGTTCGGGTACACCATAAATTTTCAGTGAGGTCCACTTAATTTGAAGTACTGTATTTCTTTTAAGAATTTTATAGACTTATCTAAAAAAAACCGGTACAAAAAAATTAAAAAATTTTATTTCAATATCTTTTTTCTTCTTTAAAAATGTGTTCTTAATAAAGAACTATATTATTTAAACTCAAGTATGAAAAATAATTCTATTTCTCAACAACCCAAAGTTTAAAACAAATGCCTAGGTGATGAAATTGTAATTTATACGTTGAGTCTTTATTTAGTTCTTAGGATGCTTTTTAATAATTAGCCATATAATTGCCTTCATATGTGACTTTGCTAATTGGAATGCCTATGGTAGATATATTGGAAGATATAAGATACTAATTTTATTTCTTTTAAAGATCATATCTGGGTATCTCTGCTCTCTCCTTTGCAGATACAAGTATGCATGTCGCTATTGTACATTTAAGGATAAGTAATGGTTACAAAGTCCTTAGACAGCTGTTTCTAATGTTCTGCTCTGTGAGTTGTGTTGATTAGTGGCACGTGGCGTGGCAGTCACACTGTGTTCGGAAGGGAGGCCGTCGGAGGCTGTCACTGAGCTCAGGAACACTTGCCTCAATCATGGACACTTGCTGGTAACATTTTTTTAAATGGCTTTTGCTCCTCAGTGGACCGTTAAAACGGTCGACCTATTTGCATTTATAGGGGGCATTTTAAGCAATACTTATGAAGCAAACATTATTGAGTATTTACTGTGTGCCAGACACCAGCTGGAGCTCTGGAAACACAAAGGTAAATGCAGTCAGTCTTTTCAGGAAAGTTATTTGCTTCACTTGATTGTTGAAATTTTTGTTGTCAAGGAGCTGGTCTTTACCTATGTGACACCTTTTTAGTAGAAGGAAAATAATGACATTTGTTGGTCACCTATTATGTACCAGGTATTTCATACACATTAACAAATCCAGTTCTATGCCTCCTGACAAGCCCTCTGGGTTAAGAATTATGTTAGCTTCATTTCGCAGATGGGAAAACTGAGACTCAGAGGAGTTGAATCACATGCCCACGAGTGAGTGGTAGAACATCAACACACTTTCAGGAAAAAATAATCTCTGGAAATGAAGAACTCAGAAGAAATGGCAGAAGATGGGTCCGTATCTCTTTTGCTGAAATATTGCTCATTAGAGGATCAAAGCAAAATGTCACTGAGAATATTAGAGGGAGGAAGGCTGCAACAGCGGCGCAAGGGGCGAAGTGGATGCTTTGGCAAATGGCAGAGTGGTAAGCTTGAAAATGAGATCGCTCTTCCCAAATGTTCCACGTTAGTAAATTGCTCCCCCTTTTTCCCTGTGAGCTTGGGAGTTTTAACACAAACAGTTCTTTTGTATGACAAGCATGACACCCATTTTTCTGGTACTTGTACAGAATCACTTAACAACAAAATGATGCAAATATTTGTCTCCGGGCACTAGGCACACTGTATTTCAATCTAAGACCTGCGAGTGGTAGCATATGAGCCACCTCTAATGGTACTGAGCATCCTTCCTCAATCTATATTCACATCAGTTCCATTTTCAAATTAGTCAAATGGGAAGCTGAAGTTAGCCAGTCAGAGCTTAACACCTCTGATTTATGGTCAGGAGTATCTTAATAGGATCATTCATTTTCCTGCGCTTGTTCAGAACATCTGATGTTACAAGTTTCTAGAAATGTTCGTGTATCCTCTGGTTCTGCAAAAATATAATCTTTATCTCCAAAAGTGACCTTCAAATGAGCAGGAAATGAAAGCCGGCCGCTCTTCCTCAGTCACCTTGCCTTGCTTTATTGATGTGTTATAATGGAAATCTTGAGAGCCAGAAATCTCAGAATTATTATGATATTTTAATCTTTTTAGGTTAAGTATAAATGTGAAGGTGGAGGGCAAAAAACATTAGTTTAGGCCTGGCTTTATGAAGTATCTCTTTCTTGCCCTTTTTCTCCTTGTTCAGTTCCTTTAGAGAGGATGTCTCTTCTGCAAATCTACAATTTCTGGGCTTTTGTGAACTTGGTCTTCCACTCCTGATACCTTCATAAGTAACTTGATTTATGAAATTGGGTGGAACAACTCTAAAGTTCCAACCCCCAGACCCCTCATTACTGTCCCCTTCCTCCTGCCCCCTTCCCTGCTTCCCTCGCCTCGGCACCTCAGCACTAGGTCCTTTGCTTCTACTACATATTTTTAAAATATTTGCAGACAGGCAAATCTAACTGCAGTGTGGTTACTAACCCCCATTCTCGCAGGAAACGTATCTATTTAAACACATGCTCTGTTCGGTTTGAGACCACACATGTCAGGACACAGAGAGCTCTATGCCCAGAGCACTCCACCTTTCTAAGTAGCATGGGCTGGTCGACGATCCTGCTCAAAAGCTAAAATCCTGCTGTCATTCTACTTGTGAGCATGAGCTCTCAACTCCAAACCATTGGAAGATGCCTTTTTATAACATGTACCCCTAAAACTGGTACTTTAAAATAGCTTTTTGTTGGAATGAACTCTCAGTAATGGATCAGTTGCTCAGCTGGGGTAGTCATTCATTCTCCCGAGGCAGAAATAATTGCTGACTTCTTGATTCTAAATGCATCTCAAGGGCAATACAAAATTAGGCTGAATTAGTGAACTTACAGAGCCACTCTAGTAAATATAAACATAACCCTTCCGGCATCATGACTGCTGTTGTAGCCACAAGCTCTCCATAACACCTTTAGCTTTAACTGTGCACTGAACTTGTCTGAGACTACCAGATACTTTTTTAAAATGTCTCCTATCACTCCATACATACTTTAGAAAACACCGTGTAACTTTTATTTTTAATTGCTAAATTAATAAATTCTCACTGTAAAACAACAAATACAGTAATGTACAAAATGAGAAGTAAAAGCCGCATCTTACCAAATTCAGTCTCCACAGGTAACCACTTAAGAGTTTAATTTGTACCATCCCATGTCTTTTATAGAAATGTAGATGTATACATATGATACTCATGTATATCTAAGAAATATATTATGACAGTGTATTTTGATCCTAATATTTGTAATATGCCCTCAGCTTTATAGTTTTGTCTTTTTTGGAGGGCTGCAGACTGTGGCAGGCATACCAGAAGGACTGCCTTGAAATGGAGTAGCTATGCAGCTGGCCCTTATAGAACGGACGGACCATCTGACACATTCCATTGTAAGGACGCAAGGAGATATTTTATAATCAGATTTAATAGACTAAATACTCTTTCCTTTAGGAAGGCCATAAAATTCCCAGATTATGGAAGCAGATCTTGTGCTCAAGTATTCAGTTCTCTATTTTAAGCTTGATTTTTCTTTTTTAAGATCTACCGATGGTACTTTGGTTAAGCTCTCTCCCGTGCCCAAAGACTCCTTTCCTACATATTTGTTTTTATAATCCTGTGGTTTTTAAGAAGATGAACTTCCCGCCTATGAGACTATAATAAGGAGCATTCTTTTGTTGCTTAGAAGATCGAGCTGAGTTAATGAGATTGTTATTATAAACTGATGAGATCAAAATGTTTGTGATAGCTCAAAAAATATGATAAAGCTAACGGGAAGTATCCAAAGTGTAGAAAAGTACCTCTTCTAACTGATAATAAACTAAAAAGAGAAGAGTCTGCTTCAGTCTTTTATTGACAAAGAAGGGAAGGCGGTAAGGAGGCGGGACCCCCATGCAGACACCAATCTAACAGAAAAGTTAGGTCCAAGTAGACAAGTCAAATCCTGGGGTTTCTCTTTAGATACATTTTACTAACTGAAACACAAGTCATGAATGAAAGATGTTTGAGTTTTATTTTCCACTGGTAGCCACTTTAGGTTGGATGTTATGTCCCACAAAATAGGATTTCAAAATATTTGTTCCTACGTGTATACAATGGTCCCATCCAGCTAATTCTGTCAGCTCCTTTCTGTGGTTAGAAAACTTCGGCGCAAAATAGCCAGGCTACGGATATTTTTAATTGCCTCTTTCCCATTTTATTTCTACTGACTATAATCTTAAGACATCAGAATCAGCCACTTGCCTTCCCTTTGTTCAGTGTCCACTAGAATCGGTCAAGTTTCTCGCTTTCCCATAAATAAGGACTTAACAGGAGTCTGGTCTAGTTTCGCTTTCCCTTTTCTCCTCTCTTCAAAATCAAAGTCAATAGTCAGCAGTTTGCGCCAACATAAATCTTGTTATTGTTTATACCAACTCACCCTTTCTAATGCTATTAGAACCACGGTGGACATAGACCCCAGAGATTTGCTCATCTTAAGGCTCTAAAATGGCACCACTTTTATGACAACAGTAAAGCCTGGAGCTGTCACTTTACTCCTAAAACTGTTACTGTGATTACCGGCATTTCTTTCTTGCTCATTCCCGCCCACTCCCATCCCCCATTTGATTGTTTGTACTAATGATTAGCAATTCTTAGTTGAGCTATAGGAACTCTGCAATGCCTGGACCAAATCTGTATTCCATGTGCGATGTCTATATCTTATCTATATCTAATCTATATCTAATCTGTATCTATATCCACCTTCCTGAGAACTCATCCCATTATTCTGGTGCATTTTAAGGGAGCTCTGAGATCAAGAAAAGCATGGCCTGGCTTTATCCCCCTGGTAAGGGACTGGCTGTGTTCCCCAAGGTCTTGCATGGGCTACATGACAGTTTGACCCAGCAGACCCAGGTTTAAGGCTGAACGCTACTGCTTCCAGGTTGCGAGGTTCAGGCAAGATACTGACTTCTTTGTCCTTCAGTTTCCTCTCTGGAAATATCACATCTGCCTCACAGAGCCGCTGTGAGGATCAAATAAAATGATGTATGCAGAAGGGTATTATAAACTTGTATCACACTATAAATACTCAAACTTAAAAAGCTCGTTGATTAAAAGAAAGGGGAAAAAAGTTTTGGATATGCAAAAGAGCTAGAACTCACCTGCTCAGGCATTTAAAAAGTCAGATGGTCTGGTGGTTTTTAACTCTGAAAACAGATATTTTAGGCTGTGTCTCCACAAAATTAAAACTTTTAAAAATAATTTTTCGTTTTCGAAATGTGGTAGAGCAAGAACAAATGAGGACAATGGTGTAAAAATTATGTCACTTGCCCCGGGCCCCTTATTACTTAGACTCAAAAGCTTTTCAGTTTTGACAGCCTAGATATTTTTCTCCCAGCCTCCACGGAAGGCGGGGATTTATGTGGGAAGCTCATCCTGGGAAAGGTTACATGTTCTCTAATGTGCGCTCATTTTGCATTAACACTCTGATCCGTCCCAGAGTTGTACAGTCCCAGAATTGTAATTGTATCTTAAATTTTATTCTGTTTCCCAATTAAAATAAATCTGTTTTAAAAAAATCTCATTGTAAAAATTCAATGAGAAGCAAAGTTAATACATAGAGAAAACAGAGCAGGGAAACTTCCTAAGTGCCTACGTCAACAATACATCTTCAGGTTGAAAACTTCCTTTTTTCATTTTCTTGTCCTCTATTCCACACATACAAAACAGGTAAAACATAGGCTTTCAAATGAGGTTTATACAGACACTGTGGGATGGTGAAGGTTGTAATAAAACTGATCATTTCCACTTAGTCATGGAAGAATTGAGAGTTAAAATCTACTGTCTTTCCTACCCAAAAGGATTATTTTAAAAATGTTCCCATTTAAAACTTCACGTGGAACAATGCTTTGGCTTATTTTTTGACAAGTGAGTTTATATATGAACAAAATAACAATGTGCAGGGTGAAGGAGATAAAAATCTGTGGAGTAGATGTGTCTTGGAATTTCTAGTCATTTTGGTCTCCGAACAGTTCCAGGAAATTACTTAACCTAACTTCAGTTTCTCAGCCAACATGGCAAATAATCGACCTTGGAAGAATAATCCTGGAAGCTCTCGATTTATGAATGGGTTCCCATATAAATCAATTGTCTGAAATTTGAAATTTAGTTTTTTCCTGGCAGTATTTTTAGAAATGCAATTTGGTTGCTCAACTAGTCTGTAAAAACTTCACCCGCAGAAAGTCAGAATCTCTAATGTTATTCAAGTAGCAACACGTACTGGTTTTCACACATCTCTGTGCCACGGTGGCATCAGTATTAGAGGGAAAAGATTCAAAAAACAATGACTCCTCCAAAGAGAGGATAGATAGATATTTCCGAGGTCCAGTGACTTATCTCTTATGGTTTGTTAGACAAAGTATTTCTCTAAATTACTCCCCATATGTGACTGGGGGTCAAACGGATGGTGCCCGTGGGACCTAGGGGTTAGGGTTTTCTTCCTCCAGTACATTTTCCTGCATACGGGTTTTCATGTAGCCAAGCATTTATTACTTCGGGGCTCGCTGTTGGGGTGCCTTTGCCCCATGCACACAGGGCAGGTTTGCCAGTGAATGCGTTGGAAGACTGATCGGCATGAAACCAGCATTTTAGAGGTACGGTCCTTAATGAACAATTATTATTTTCAAAACAAAAACAATGTCTTAGGATGGGAAATGGCTATTAAAAGAATCTGTAAGCTATACAGCCTGAAAAGCACCAAAGTTGAGCTGGGAAATGAGCTGTAATCTTTCGTTTTGGATAGAAAAGCGTTTTATTACATAGCACCTTCTAGAAACTTCTTTGTGTTTAAAGAAGGGAAAACGTATTCACAATTTAACTTACATGATATGCAGATTTGCTTTCAGCAGATGGTTCCTCAAAGAGGACAAATTAAAATTTACTGGTCTCCAAATGGATATGTAAAGTCAAACATTGGTTTTATGTAACCTTTTGGTAAAAAAAAACTAAAACTTTAAGGATTAGCTCAAATATGTGAGTGAAAGTAAAGCCTTACATTCAGCCCCAGCACCTTCTCTTTATCAAAGACCATGGATATAATATCCTAAACTAAAAATGAAATTGACTCCTGCGGCAATAATAGCAGAATTAGTGGATCTTATAAACAGATGATCGCCCTATGCCAGATTTGGAATATATGCCATTATGTCGATGTTTTCCTCCTCTTAGCCCTCCAGCAACCACAAGCTGGGTTTTTCTCAGTCCCTGGGATGACTTCTCGGGGGTGGGGGAGGCAGGGCGCATGGCCACATAGGAAGTCGTCTTACCCTAACATTCGGATCTTTGTGTTTCAGAGTATTAACCAGATTACAGGTCATAATCTGTAAAAGCTCCCCTGCTAGTGCCCTGCTTGACTTCTTTCCAGATGAAATCTCTTCAAACAAATCCTGGATCACAAAGATACTCTGTTTTGTGTCTGGAGCCAAAGAGGGAAAAAAAAGTGCATATAGAAAGACAAGCATCCGCCAAGGGTAAAGAGCTAGATTGATGAGGTTCTGCGTTTATCACCTCTGGAAAAAAAATTGTTCCTGTAAAAGAAGCCAATTGCAACATTTAGGATGAAGTAATTCATCTAGTGATCCTTCTTCCATTTGAACTTTTCATTTCCTTGTGCTGTTTTATGGACGCCCAGTTTGAATGTGTCTAGATAAGGACATGACTTATTTATTGGCACTAAGAGCTTTTTATAAATTTAATGTAATTTATGGATTTTTAATAATCCCTCTAATTGTTTCTTTACATGAGTTACCACTTTTTATAAAAGCCAAATTTCATTTGCTTTATGACAGCAAACGAGTGAAAGAGAAAATTAAGGTTTAAATAAAAAGTTATCCTACTTGGCAGCCCAAACCCATCCTTTGGCTCATAAAACACTCCTGATGGGGGCACCCTATTATTTTAAGGGGTTCATGAAATGGAAAGAATTCAATTGTCCTCATTTGTTCCCTCAGCATGCAGACAGGATATTTATGGAAAAGCACTTTCAAAAAAAAAAAAAAAAAACCCTTTCATTCTCATTGGGAAGGTCTGGGCTAACACTGCGGTAATCAAGCTTGCCTGATAAATAATGCCCTCAATTTTTCACACACATGTTTCCCCTAGAGGATAACTTTTTAACTCAATGGATATTTACCAGTATCCTTTAATTTTTCACTTGTGAGTGGTTTAGAACTTGTTTCTAGGGCAAATAACCTGGTGACATCTTTAAAATAATACTGAGAGGAGTAGCCTAAAACAAAAGGTCATTGTTCTCCAGACAAACTAGACTTGGGGGTGTCCTCTTCCTTCCCAGTACATCACGTAGCTGCCCACCACAGACGCCCACATCGTGTGCCTCTCTGTGTGCTCCTCTCGTCTGTTAGAGCCCTTCCGGGTCCAGATGGCCTGTGTTGCTCTGGTCCTGTCAGTGAGCTCATTCCAAAGGCCCCATTCCCCCCATAGTCACTTTTAGGTAGAGCTTTGAGCCTCCTGTATCCCCGATGACTTGTGGCACTGACGCCAACCAGCAACACAAACAAGGGCAACTGAGGGAGCCGCTGCTCTGAAAGGAGAGCCTCCCTCTCGCCGTTAGACCTCCAAGGTGCTTCCTCAGCTGGGACCGGCCTGCATGCCCAGGCTGTGGACAGCCTCCCCCGGCCTCAGCCCATGCCTGCCTAGAACTTCCTCTGCTCTGATAAAATCTGTTCCCACCCATATCAAGTTCACTTTTTAATATTAGTTTTATTGAGGTATAATTTACATAAAATACAGTTCACTCATTTGAGGCATACAGCTTGATAAAACTTGGTGATTATATACAGGCATGTAACCTCTGCCACCGGCGAGGTACAGGACGATCCCATCGCCCCAAAATGCCCTGTGCCTCCTTGTGGCAGATGCCTCCTGATTCCAGCCCTGGGCAATCACTGATCTACAGTCCCTTACTGTAGCTTTGTCGTTTCTAGAATTTCATGTAAGAAGCGCACAACGTGAAATCTATTGCACTTGAACTATTCCACTTAACCTAATGTTTTTTAGTTTAATCAGTATAGTTAAGCGTGTTAATATTTCTTTCTATGTTTTTATATTTTGCTGAGAATATACCACAATATGTTTATATATTACCAATTGACAGATTCATATTGATTTTGCCCTGCCTCTTCCATCCTCTCTAATACTGATTTGGAAGTGAATTCCTTGAGTTTCAAGGTGCCTGCTCTAAAAACTCAACTAATTAAACACATGCTTTTAGATGTAATAGAAAAGGTCCCAAAATGCACAGGGATCCACAGGGTCCTCACAAATGAAGACTGTTTCATTTGTACTGATGCTCTCTGGGAAAGAAGAACTTATTCAAGTGCAGGATTTAATGCCATATTGGAGAGGTGTAAAGTTAATTCAACATCTGAAAGAACAAACACTAAATAGTCATATTTCTGCTGTGGTCTCTCTTGATTCCTGTACCTCTTCAAGGTAAAATGACTTAATTTCCCCCTCCTACCTTTCTGTTTCTTTTAATGGCCACTTAGATTACAGGTAAAGTATGATAAAGAACTTCTGAAGTTATTTAAACATGTAAGTCCAATGACAGTTCCTACATATGTACTCTTAACTAGTTACCTTTTACTGCTTACATCAATACTGGCATTTTAAAATCTAATGATCAATTATTTGAAACATATTGCTAGTTGACATAACTCATCAGTTAATTTCATAAAAACTGGTTGATCTGAATTGATATAATCTAAAGTATGACTTCGGTTATGTTTCTCAAAATATAATGTGCGTAAGATCACCAAGGGCAGCTTGACAAACATGAGTTTCCAAAGCTTCACCTTGATAGTTCTGATTCAGAATTTTGGGATACAATCTAAGAATCTGCATTTTGTAAGCATTCCAGCTGATTCTGAAGCAAGTGGTGTGCAGACCTCACTTTGACAAGTGCAAGAATGCAAAAGATCTGATACAAAAGGCTTGTCAAGCTGGTTATTTGGCAAACTACATACATTAGGAAAGACTCCCTTAGTGATGACAGGAACCCAAATCAAGCTGGCTTCACAAAACAGGTATATATTGACTCATAATTGGAAGGTATGGGAGTAGAATTGGCTTCAGTAAAGATCCGACTATTGTCTGGCTTTCAAAGACGTCATCGCGACTTGCTTTCTCTGTCCATCTTTTGGATTTGTTTCCCTTTATGTTGATTCCCTCGGGAAAACTCTTTGTAAGAATTGGCAAGATGGCCACCAATCATTCTACACTTTTATGCCATTCTCAGCAATTTCATTAGAAAAACAAATCTTATGATTGAGTCTCATTGTACTGAGTTTTAGCACATTCCATTCCCAAAAATGTTTGGAATGTACAGAATGACCAGGCCAGATTCAGGTGCCCACTTACTCCTCCAAAGCGAGCGAGCGAGTGAATGTATGAGTGTGTATAAGCATAAGCGTGTGTATATTGAAAGACAGAGGGCAAGGATCAGCTCCGATTGAACCCAATGAGTTGACCATGGGGAATTTTCTCCAATGGCGACAACAAAATAACATGTTGGTGATAGAAAGCACCCCAACTCTATGATGTTACACATTTCATATAAATAAATGCTAGTAAAATACTATATTTTCCTCCAACTAGCTATACTAGTAGATAATCTTATATTTCAAAGTCCTAATGACAGAGTACTAAAACTAACTTGTTTTATATGGGGTTTAGTAAGTGCCTGTCAGTACATGCTTAGTAGCTGTGAGATCTGTCCGGAAAAAGCCCAGCCATTGTTAATATAAGGAGAATGGTTTGCATGACATTGATGTAATCTGGCAGCCAAGGAGAGTGGACTGGAATGTGCATGTGTGATAAATGATGACTTTGCTGTACTAGTCAGTGCGGCTGGTAGACGCCATTGAGTGAGCATGTGTACTGTGTGGCCATTGCATTCAAAATGACTGAGTAGAGCATAGAATCTGCATCAAATTTTGCATTAAGCTTGAACGTTCCTCCATGGAAACTACTCGAATGATTCAGAAGGCTTTCAAGGACAATGCAATAAGTGCAGTGCAATTAACAGTGTGACACAAATGCCTCAAAGATGGTTGAGAATCTGTTGAAAGTGATCCACGTTCTGGAAGGCCTGCAACAAGCAGAACAACTGAGAATGTTGAACGTGTACAAGCTGCAATCAACAAAGATCAGCGACTGACAGTGTGAGAACTAGAAGCTGATCTGCGGATTCCAAAAACTACTGTATCCGAGATTTTGATGCAGGATCTTGGCATGAAACATGTCATGGCAAAATTTGTTCTGCAGCTTCTCCTACCGGAACAGAAGGAACATTGTGCTGCAGTTGCTAATGACTCGATTTAAGCTGCTGCCAACAAACCAGATTTCCTCAAGGAGGTCATAACCGGAGATGAATGGCAGATCTATGGCTATGATCCTGAAACGAAGGCCCAGTTGTCCCAATAGAAGTTACCTGATTCTCCATGCCGAAAGAGGGTGTGGCAAAGTCACAGCAAGATCAAGGTCATATCCACTGTGTTTTTTGATCAAGAAGGTGTTGTCCATTACAAGTGTGCCCCCTCCAGGCCAAACAATTAATAAGGGGTACTACCTCAATGTCCTTCATCTGTTGAAAGATGCAACAGGATGAAAACGGCCACAGCTATGGCCAATTGGTGACTGGCAGCTTCATCACAACAACGTGCCTACACATGCAACACATTTCATGCAGAGCTTTCTGGCAAAACATCAAATTACCCAGGTGACTCAGTCCCACTATAGCACAGATTTGGTGCCCTGAGACTCCTGGCTTTTCCCAAAACTAAACTTACCTTTGAAAGGAAAGAGATTTCAGACCGTCGACAAGATTCAGGAAAATACAACGGGGCAGCTGTTGGCAATTCCAGCAAAGGATTTTGCCATGTTTTGAGCAGTGAAATAGATGCTTTTTCTCTGTGTGAGGTCCCAAGGTGCCTGCTTTGAAGGGGACTGAGGCGTCATTGACCTAGACAAAATGTTTTTTGTATCTTTTATCTTCTTCAATGAATATCTGTATTTTTCATAGTCCATGGCTGGATGCTTCCTGGACAGACCTCATATGTTTTGAGGTCACCAGCGTCGCGATGACCAAGCAGCTTTTGGAGAACTTAGCTACTCAAGAGAGGAGGAAAGGTACTAAGAAGACTCTTTCAGTCTGTGGCTTAGAGTCTGTGGATGGTTAGGATTATTTTTTTTAAATCGTACTTTAAAATTCATAACTTAAACTGCCTTCACTAACTATGATGATGGGGTAAGGAAGTGTGTTTCAGAAAAAAAACATGTCTGCTAAACCTATCTCATGATTGAGAGCTGAGAGGTAAAGTAAGAGGAATTAAAAAAACAAACAGCAGAAATAGTTGAATGAACCTGGATAAGGAAGATGACTTCTAAAAGCAGTGAGTACGAATGAGGCCATGACTCTGAGAGTGAGCGGACTTTGATGAGCACAGGTGCAGGCAGGCACGGGGAGGCGGTGGCGGGACTGGGTAAAGGAACTTCACTCTGCATTCAGGTAGACCAGGCCTAGAACCGATGTAGACAGAGGCCTACAAATGTAAAGTCGTTTTATCGGTAATATTATTCTGAGCAATAATTTCATAAAGGGTCGTCTGTGAACAAACCCAAGGCTGGGGTGAGAAGTACATGAAAGAGAAAACAAAACCAAATGGTGGCATAAAAATTGTCAGGAAACAGGGAGCTCATGACCTGAAAAGTCTCTTTTGATCTGTTTTCTATGATTCTAAAACAAATGTGTGTCCTTTGTGAATTTTTTCTAAACAATAACTATTTGAGAGTGAGTTGACTGTCAAACACGCGGGCCGCTCTCCCAGGCTGTCTGACGGGGCGATGAGTCTTAATGGCTTTTGACTGAGCAGGTGTCATTTCTCTGTTTGTTAAAACTCATGAGCAATGCCTCTTTTAACCTCAAATTTTAAACCAAACAGCCTAAAAAATGTCTAAATATCTAAAATTAAAAACCAAATGTCTCAAAATGACCAAGTTCATCTCAGAAAAGATTCAAAATACTTTATGATTTATTGCTTCACATTTCAAAAGTTCAAGTCATATGGCAAAGTTTGGTGGTGATATTGTGAAAATTTCTTCAGGATCTTGTAATCTGTCAGAATTGAGTACTTTTAAAAAACATACATGTATATTTTAAATTATGTAATTTTGTATACATTATAGTTTTGAAACTTTCCCCAGTGGACACTGCATGATATTATGTACACATCTGGCTTTTTTCTTGACATTTTCTCTTAAGTAAATTGACCATGGCTCCTACTTAGGGAAAAAGAAGTTCAATGAAACTATAGCAAATTAGATACCGAGAAAAAGACAAAAGACATGAATGTAAATGGAAGTGACTTTAAGGCCCGGATATAGGATGACATCAGAATGTTGGCAAGAAATAGAGAGATGCAGGGAGGCTAGACTGTCTGACGTTCTGTTCAGGGTGGGACAAATGAGGATGAAGGCAAATAAAAAGCTACAGCGATAAATACAACCGTCTAAAATGTGCCCTTCATGGTTATCAGTGTATTTGTTTTCTAGTGTAGAGGATATTATTTAACATATACAATTTATATTTCACCTCCCTCTTTTTTCCTCCCATGCCTTCATCTCTATCAGCCCTGCTGTAGCTCTGACCTGCCACCCACTCCAGGAAGATTCTTTGAAACTTGCATTCTGTAATAAAGTCTTCCTTTGCCTTTCAGGACTCCTGCCTTCTCAAGCTAACTGAACCATGATTTCTTTTTTCTTCGACCATGAAACCTTCATATTTCTCACTTAATGGTTTCTACTTAGAGTTAGGGGTCTTAGGTTTCTCCAAGACATTATGTCTGTAACAAGGGCTTGCGTTCAGGTAGTATATTTTAAGAAGCAATCCCAGGGAACAGGGTGGGGGAAATGAGAAGAGTGACGGAGGGGAAATGCCAGCGCAAAGATGGGCTTCAATCTGACAACTGGAGATCAATCCATCCCTGACGCTCTGAGGAACCACATACAAAGCACCTCAGAAGTAATGCCCAAGGGATGGAAGGGGGGAGCGAGTACCACCAGCTTAGTGTAGGTCAAGTTTTGTCCTAATTAGTGCCAGTTCCCTCCATTTTTAGATTGCACCAGAGCAAGTGCCACGTTTCAGTGTAAGGAAGGCCCTGGGGCAGAAAGCAAGAGATGAGAGGTGTGGCTGAGCCAAGGTGCTATCAGGTTACATCTGCAGGAAACTGCTTGGGGCAGCAATTCCTGAAGTGAGTAGTGGTTCAAGGGGATATGACGAGAGCCACAGGGCGTGTTCTGCACTAGGGACAGCCGGCTCCTTAATCTCTGCTGCCTCTAGTCCGTTATTGTCCTGACTTTATCCTGTCTCTGGAATCCACGGTATCTCCTCATCTCAGCTTCCAGCCACCGGGATGCTGTTCCAACCTCCTGAGTGATGGTGGCACTGAAACCATCTTCCTCTACAACCTGGGTCTGTCAGCATTTCCCACACTTCAGTACACATGACAGTGACTCTTGAACTCCCTGGCCTCGCAACTCCTCATTTTCAGGTGTCACTCAACCTCTCTTAGCCCCAGCAGAGCCACACCTGTGGCTACACTGTCACCCAGGCCTTCCAAACATGTACCTCTTGGACACAGGAATTTTTCCCCTGATACATTGCCAGTTCACTTCCTCAGCCTTTCTTCTCTCTTCTTTGTTCTTGCTGTGCCTTCCAGTGCTCCTTACTTCCCAAGCCGGATCCGGCAATTATGGCTTTATTTGCTTCCTTACTTAGGGTAGACTTCTCGAAATGAACAATCACGTCAACAACATGTGAGATACCATCTCAAAATCCTACGCCTCTTTTAACTACTGTCTACTTTCTCAGTCTGCATCCTTAGTTCTTACCAATGGTTGCTGGGGCTAGTTCTCAAAGCCATGATACCAGACTCAGATACAAACTCATACTATTTCATCTCTGCTTAAATAGCAATCTCATTTATTTATATGTTGCTGATCCCAGAGTAGTGCACCCCTTACCTGCCTTTTCCACATTACCCATGCTTCCGTCCCTAACATTATGTTCTTATCATCGGTAAGTGGTCTTGCTTCCTACTTCATGGAAAAAAAAAAAGAGAGAGAGAGAAAGACATTACAACATAAGCCCCTCAACTTCTCTTATTTCCACCTCTAAATTTGTACCCTTATCTGAACTTCCCTTCTGTCTCTGAGGAAAAATTAGTCCACTTCCTTGTAGGGCAAATTCTACCTTTTGAGGCTACAACATCAAAATAAATGCAACAGGCTCTAATCTGAGTTCATTAGTCAACTATTTCTGTCAGCACACCAGGATGCTAGAAGTCCTCCACATTTTAAATGGCATTTCTCTCTGACTTGCCACCATCCTGCTGTACCAATCCACAGCCAACTGCAGTGTATTCATCTTTTGAAACAACTCATTTTCCTATTGGTCGCCCCCTGGAGGAGTTCTCTTCACACCCCACCTGAATCAGAGAACTCATCTCCTGGCGGCTTTCAGGATGCTTTCATCAAGAACGAACAGCACCGGAGGTTTCGCCCTGACGCAGAGTTCAGGACCTCTATAATCAAGCTTCTCACATACCCACATGTGCTTTAACTTCTCCCTAATGTAGAAGCACATTTCTTAGCATAGGATGAGTCTGTTTCTTATATCCTTTCCCCTCCTTTGGACTATCCACATTTTACTCATTCTCTACAAATTACATCAGTGTGTGTTAATCTGTCCCTTCTCCAAATGTCTATTGTACAAATAGTCCATAGCGTATTTGGTTATATACTGTTTTTTATTATTTTTAATTACTTCTACTGTTTAGGGCTTGTCTTTAATGAGGGCGTATGCTCCCAAGGACTTTCTCTTTGCATCTTTTGTCTGACGATGATGCCCACTCATTAAGCGCTTTGTGCAAATACCCGTTGACTTCACTTATGAGTCAGAGTTTTCATTTGAAAGAAGAACCTGCATGTGTGCACCTGAATCTCAAACAGTGTGTACCAGCTCTTCAAAATTCCTAATTGAAATGACTTGGCACAATTAGGATCATCTTCTTATTTTTCTTTGAACGTTGGTTGTGAATGACCTAGCTTCATGGGAATCTTGGACTATGGAAATCATCCCTAAATTTACAGTTCCAACTAATCACAGTGCCTAAGTGTTGATCCAAAACTACGTAGATGATGAAATATAAATATATCCTGTGTCCACACATCATAAACACTCAAATCAAAATATGAAAATAATAAAACAAAGATTTGACTGTTTTTTTAAAGTTTTTATGGAGATGTTGACAGCAATAACTTAGGGATTTAATTTTATCATAGCTTTGGAATATATACAAATCAGAGCTAAAACGTAAGACTTTCATGGATGTTTAAGAGTCATTAGAATAAAAATGAGTTTAGCAAACAGCACTACAAGTCTCTTTATAAAAAAGGTATAAACACCAATCTAGCTTAACTTTCAGCCCCATGCAAGAATCTTCTCTGTACCATTCAGGTCAGCCTATGTGTGCACCAGAATCTCAAACAGTATGTACCAGCTCTTCAAAATTCCTAATTGGAATGACTTGGCACAATTAGGATCATCTTCTTAAGCTCCACATTTCTTAAGGCACATCTATCACATCCGGAGATGCAGAATTTCTTCACCACTTTCTTTTACAGGAGGTACACAGATTCAATACCTAGGGCCAGGCACACACGTGAGTGAATCCCGCAGGCCGGGTATGATACGATGGGGAGCAGTGGGGACTGAGGTGACTGGAAGGTGCTACTCTGCCCCAGCTGAACGCAGCCAGAGGAGTGGGGGGCCAATGTTGCCAGATCCTCCCGTGACTCAAGAGAAGATGATGATTCAGATATTTCTGTTAATCTTTTCAGGGAGAGAAACTAACTCAAAATGTTAGCTAAAACACTGTGGAGGAGAAGGGTAAGTGAAACAAACACTGCCCTGGGCTAAAGGCGGCTTGAGGCTCTTTGGCCTTCTTAATGTCTGAGTTAAGTCCTGCCTCGCATTTGTACCTCTGGAAAAGGATGTATCAAACTTACACCCTTTTACTTAAAGAAGGAAAAATAAGTAGATTACTTAAGGATAACTATTGTTCTCCATCCTTATCCCAGTCTTTTGTAAATTCCTTGAGTCTTTTTCATCCAAAATACATTCTGTTCAAAAATCAATTATGTGTATCAATATTGAGAGAGTCATGAGTTAGATGGTTCCTTCACGCAAAAGACTAATTTCTATTATGATTCTTTAGCTTAGTTTTGATCCATTGTTAAAGTTTTTATTTGGAAGCTATGCATTTTATCCTCTAGGCCTCCCAAATTTATATTGTAAGCAAATTAGATAAGCACTGCATCTATGTTCACATTCGGATCATGGATTAAAATTAAGCTGAGCTTTTCTGGACTAAGATGCCTATCTTACGGTAAGCCGCTCGTCCTGCTGCCCCGGCCCTCCGCCAGCCGGCAGCGACCGATCTATGATTTTTAATCTCTGGAAAACAATATTCGACCTTTTAAAATTATGCTAGCATCTGAACTCTATTTCCCTTTCTTCACAAGAAGATGTCAGGGAGAAGTTTGTCAAACATTCTGTCAAAATAGAAATCTTTTGGTTAGGTTATTTTCTTATTTACCAACTTAAGTTGCACCGAAAAAGGAGCTTGAGGTCAGCACGGTCTCGCGGCACCATGCGGGGAGCTTCATTGCTATTGTCTTGGCTCAAAGGGCAGCCCCGGGCACAACACACTCAGAGAATCCAGTGTGGCTGGTGCCCCTGGGGCTATGAATCTCCCCGCCCTCAGTGAGGCTATTTGGCAATAGTACCTTTGAAACATTGGGGTATGCATGCTAGCTCCACGATCATGTTCTTAGTCTAGGCTTAAAAACAAAAAACAAAAACAAAAACGAACATGATTAACAATTTGCTGTCATCAGACATTAGGCATACTTCAGAATACTTTCCATTGGTAAATATTTTGGTAACATCTGAATTTATACATGAAATTATAATTTGGTTACAGAATCCAATTTCAATCTTAGTAAATGCTATGTAATCCCAGAGAAAATCTAAATTTACTCATACTTACTCAACGTATCTACTGTAGTCAAGATTATCTATTAGAACAGAGATTGATGAATACTTTTGTAAAGGGCTAGACAGTAACTATTTTTTTAGGATTTGCAGGCCACATAAGGTCTTTCTCGCATATTCTTTTATGGCAATTTGTTTCTGGCAGTGACAAATGTTTTAATCACTAGTAATTTAATAAACGGTAAGTACTGCCTCACTGCTTCATTTTTTTCTCCTCATTTTTGGTACCACGTATATACGCTGTCCTTAGTAGTTTTCAGGTATCAACTTAGTAGACCCTCGCTGTTACCCGGGGAAACAGGTCGTGCTGCTGTCTGGATTTTCAGACAGGGAGACCGAAGCACAGCCAGGGCTGAGCAACATGCCCACCTTCTCATGGCAGTTTTGCTTTGACAAAGAATTTCTTAAAATTGGATCTTACATATATTAAAGGGTGAAAATATGTGCAACATGGATACAGGGAATTGTTATTTATTTCTATATAACATAAAGTGGCCTCAGCCTTTTCCATTTTTTTCTTTTTACCACAGGGTGCAACTGCAGATGTATGTGTTTTCACTATATTTTGGAATGATAAACTGATATGAAAATATTTTAAATAGCATGCCAAAACTGTCTTCACTGTGCACAAAATGGACAAAGTCCAAATGTTAGTTTAAATTTCATATTACCTACCAATCTTCCAGAAGAATCTGAAAGATGTTATTGTTTAAGTCACATAGTTCTTCTGAATCATCTTTTCTTTGTAAACAGTTGGCAATCTAAACTCAGGATTTTTCCATTTAAAGTTCAAAGGAAGCTCATTTTTAAGATCTTTTGTAATCAGCATATCTGTCACCTCTTTTTTAACCTTTTTTGCCATTACTTTCTGGTGCTGGTGGTTATTTGACTTGCACCTTTAAACTACTCTTCATTTTCTGTGTAACACTGCAATTTCCTATTCACCAAGTCTTGCATTCCCCCTGCATTTCCTTCTGCAACTAAATATTAGGGGTCGTTTTTCTAAAAGCTGTAATTTTCATATTAACCTTGTTTCTTCTTTTAATTTTTTTTTTGTCAGACAATTGTAGTGGGCTGGTAATGAGTGTTATTTATTTTGAGAATCCTGCTTCAGAGGGGCTGTTGCAAAATAAGGCTTGAAACGGAAATACTCCTCAGGGCCTCTGACGGTGGTGGGAGAAGAAGGAAAAGAGGAAGAAGTAGGGGAGGGAGCAGAGATAGCCCTGGAATGTTCTCATCTGTTTGGAAGTCAGAGGCCAGTTAGAAGCAGGCAGCTGAAGGATTATCTTCAAATTTAAATATAAAGGCCATGTCCAGGTCCCTATAAATTCAAGTTGCTAAAAATAAGCCTCCCCCACCCCCACCCCAGACCAGCCCACTGGCCACTGAACGTGAGGACAGCTAGTAAGAGAATGCTGCCTTCAACTCATGTAGGATACCTGTTCAGGAGAAAACGCCACAGCTAAGAGAAAGTGAACACATTAAACCTCATTTAGACAAACAAGTAAGTGTTCACATTTTTTATCTTTTGTTGGTTTCCTTTTCAGTGTCTACCATACAGCTACCTTTATCACCACTAATTGTCCACTTTTAAAACATACATCACAGTTAAATTGTTTATATTTAGCAAGAATTAAAAAACACTTCTGAGGGACTTTCTCCTCACCTAGAGATGGTTTATAAATATAAAGCAGTGTAAGGAAATAAATCATATGGAATTTCAAAACTAAATCCTTTTTTATTTTAATTTGGACAAAGAAAATGAGCTTAGAGAGTTAGATTTAGGTACTATTATATGCAATCTACAAATCTTAATTCATTTAACACTTTTAAAGCATTCCTTCAAGCTTGACATATTACAGTTCCGATCTCAGTTCTTTGACTTTACACAAACAACTGTTGAAAGAAAACATGTTAAATATCTGAAAATTTCAGCTAAAAATCTGGATTTTTAAATGCTATAGATATTCAGTATTTGATATCAAGTTGTTTCAACCTTCCCCCTCCCTCTCAGTTTCTATAGCTCTAAGCCTCTGATGGTGTTACATTGAAAAGTTATCTGATTTTAAGTATTGGTTTTCCTGCCTCAATGTTTTAATTAATAAAAATGTGTGTTATTTTTAGCATGGTAATCTAATTAATAGGACATACTTTGACTAGATTACAATAATTAGAAAGAATCGTTTATAATAGAATCAACATTAATTTCCTATAATGTAATAAATCATGATAAAAATAGAATACAGTGTATCAGGAGATCAAAGCATGGGATGATTGTATATGGTGCTTTCAAATCAACACTCAAAAAAATGACTTACTTGCCAATTCATTCAAGAACCTAGCTGATATGATATTCATGTTCAGGGACGAGTGTTTGATGTTCCCTTAGCTGGTCTTTATTAAGCAAGTTCCACATGCAAGACCCGGAGCAGAGTGTGTTCAAATAGTTCATTGGAAATGCTGGGTGGAGTTCAGCACGTGCCCGCTAGGAAACGCTGCCAGTCACCACCAGTGGGGAAAACCCCAGACCTGGACGCTTTTCCCCACATTAGAACAAACCATTTATTGTGCAGAAGGGACTGACCTCATCAGAAAGACGTGTTTCTTTGGAGAGGTAGGTGGGTATGTAGAAGGCAAACACATAGGTATATTTAGAAATAAATTTTTACTACATGTAGAGAATGCTAGTAATTGTTAGATACTGGGAATATTTTTTAAAGTTTTATTGAAGTATAATGTACATGCAAACATGTAGGTGTAGAACTCCAGGAAGTTCTATAAGCTATACTCATTAATCAGCACCCAGATCAAGAAAGAATCCTAACAGCAGTCCTAAAATTACTTCTTTCACATTCGAGGGTGGGTAACCTCATTCCATGTTCTAACAGTGTGGAGCAACTCTGCCTATTTGGTAACTTTATACAAATTGAAACATTCTATATGTACTACTCTAGTCTCACTTCTTTCACTTAGTGTTTAGTTGGTGAGATTTAGTAGCCACATTATATCTAATTGTAGGTCTTTCCTACTCATTCGACCTTGAATAGGCATTGATGTATTTTTTTTCATTTTATTTATTGATTTTAGAGACAATGCAGGTCAGAGAGAGAGAGAGAGAGAGAGAGAGAGAGAGAGAGAGAGAGAAAGAGGAACTGATTTGCTGTTCCACTTACTTATGCACTCATTGGTTGATTCTTGTATGTGCCCTGACCGGGTTTTGAACCTGCCACCTTGGTGTATCAGGACAGTGCTCTAACCAACTGAGCTACCAGGCTAGGCAGCCTTGATTTATCCAGTCTATTGTTAATGTGTTTGGGGTAATTTTCTAGTTTGGGATTCATAGAATAGTGTTTCGTGAACATCCTTGTGCATGGCTTGTGGTTAACAGATGTTATGTGTTTCTGTCAGCTACTTCTGTAAGGGGGAGGTGTGGGTCACAGGCACGCTCGTTGTTTGGGTTTACTGGACAGTGCCAGTTTTCAATGTGACCATACCCATCTCCATTCCACATAACTTCAGGCACTTGGTCCTTTCTGTCCTTTTCATTGCCATTCTAGAGAATATATAGTAGCATCTCGCTGTTTTAAGTTGCATTTTCCCGATACCCACTGTGATCAATGTAAAGCGCACTGCCTCAATAGTCAAATCCTCGTAACAGTTTGCACTGGTGAGGAAGCTGGGTTTTAGTGGATCTGTGATTTACTCAGATTAACTTGGGCAGAATGTGGTAAACCAGCATTAGAAACGGTATGTTTTGCTCATTAATGAAGCAAATAATAATAGAATTTTAGAGTCAGGAGGTAGTTTTGAGATCGTACCGCCCAAAGGTTTCTCACAGATGAAGAAGATGAGCCAGAGGACTGGCTGTGATAATCACATACGGCATTAGATTGCATTTCCTTTGGTTTTGTCTGGTGGAGTGCCCTGGCCTAGACATCTGGATTTGATTCTGGGTCCTTCCACCTACCAGCTGTGTGGTTGAGTCAAGTCACCTGCTTTGTCTGGGTATCTATTCTTTAATGACAGCGATATGAGATTAAAAAAAAAAAGTTTGGTTATATATTTATAGCTACCCAGGGGACAGTTACGATAAAAAGAGCAACTTTCTGTGGCTTATAGCTGACAAAGACTGGAGTGCTCTTTCAAGGCCTGTGCCCCCTCTGAGCCATGACTGCTGGTCTTCAGTGAGCCTCAGCAGCTGGGCGCTGTCCTCATTGTACGGCCCCCATTTCAGCGTTCTGCTGGGCAGCTCCACCTGCCTCCCCAGGGGCACCTCAGCTTTGCATGTCTCAAACCCAGCACGCCTCTCCTCTCCACCCCACCAACTCTTGACCCCAATCTTGCTGGTAAACCCATCCCTCTTCCTCTTTCTGATCTTCATTAACATCACCTGCGTTTGTGCCTGCTTCACCCCACTGCCCGACTCCGTACATCATTACAGCATTAATCGCCTCCATGCCACCTTCTACTGGAACCGTTTTCTAAAAGGGTCTGTAGCTCTAGTCTCTTTCCCACTAATCTATCCTCTGCTATCCTAAAGGCTTCATCTTTCTCTTTTCTGACGTGACCATGTCGTAATCTTGCTAAAATAAAATAAAAATATCTTTAGATGCCTATCTATGGACAATAAGATGAAATCCAAATTCCATGGCTTGTCATTCAAGGTCTTTAGAATCTGGCACCTGCCTGTCTTGCACACCTGAATTTAATTTCCCGTTGACTGTTTTGCTTTGCTCCTCCACCTCCACGTCCCACCACAGACCCCGCCTGCTCTTTAACCACCCTCCATTCATCTACGTCTGTTAAATTCCTGCTGATTTTCTCACCCATGAAGACTTTTTTACCCTCCCACCCACTGGCCCAGGTCATCTTCACCGTCTCATCGCCGCTTTCACATCAATCATCACTAAGTTCTACGACAACATTTCTCTCATGGTACTCCAGTCGTCTGTTTGTGCATCTAGCGTCTCTGCTCCTTTAAGTTCCTCGAGCATCAGGATTGGGCCCATCCGTTGCTCTGTCTCCTGTGTTGAATGAACATAGATGCTCAGTGGCTACATCTTAAATGTATAAATGAATTTTTTAAACTTTGAAGAGGCAAAAAACCAGGGCTTCTTTACGAGTGAAATGCCAAGACAGTATTTTCATCTTTTGTTATTAAAATGCTTTTTTTCTTTGCTTTTCCTGTCATTAATATATTTTTGTAACTAGGTGTTTGCAATAATGGCATTTTTGTATACATTTTGCCATCTATTTGCAATTATGATATCAAAAAAATCTAAAGATTTGCGTGAAACTCCTTGAAACTTTAAATTATCTATTAAATTACCTATTATAGATGAATATCCTGAAATCTAATGGATCTTAAATAACAGACGCCCAGGGGGTTGCCCTCTTCAGTTTTGGTCTCCGCCTCTCTGTGTCCGTTTTGCAGCGTGTAAAACTGATTCCCTAAGCTAATATTGCTTTTAGAAAAATTGGAAAATACCCCCAAATCTGGCATATGAAAAAAATGTAAATACATTTTAAAATTATAAATAATGTATGCTTAGGTTAAACAAACAGAAACCCACACATAAATCTTCTCTGAAATATAGAGCCCTGGATGGTTTTTAAGCCCTTTTCTGGAAAGTAAAAAATTATAAAAGAATCAATTACTCACAAATATATAAATGCTTCACCTTTTCCTTGAGGTATTTTTGTGGACACAGTCATCACTCAAAAATTTAGCTTTTCATTTAACCTTTAAAACCTAAGAATGCTGATTTTTAAATATGCTACTATGAAAAAACATTATAAAAACAAGGCAGTGTCACTCTCAAGACAGAAGAGTGCTGAATTCTTTACAATAATTAGGTAAATAACAACGCACTAGAAAAAGTTCATTTAAATTTTCCAAAATATTTTCCTCTTACAACATTCCAGATTTTACAAATAAGTTCTAAAGAATAGAAATGTGAAGAACAAAGAAAATGAACATTTTTGGGCACATCACAAAAGGAAAAACTAATAAGGATTAAACATTTTTCACACGTTGTTCAAAAGTGCATATTTTGATTTTGTTCTCACTTAAGTAATGCTAAATTATTGTACGAAGCCCCCATTAGTAACTACTTTCAATAGCCACATTATCCAGGATTAATGGCATTAAATGCTAAATTAGCATTAGCTGACTGCTATTGTTTATAAATTATTTTTCTTCTATTTCTGCGAGTTCCATGATTAAATTGTGTAATCTCCCTTCTCTCGAGGGACATGGGGTGTTACAGTGAAAATAACTGTGGCCTAGAAACTGGAGACTTGGACTGGTGTGGCTCAGTGGGTTGAGTGTCATCCTGGAAACTGAACAGTCACTAGTTTGATTCCAGGTCAGGGCATGTGCATGGATGGGCCAGGTTCCCGGGTGGGGGCGTGTGAAAGACAACCGATTGATGTTTCTTTCGCACATCAGTGTTTCTCTCCCTCTCTTTCTCCCTCCCTTCCCCCTCTCTAAAAATTAATTAATTTTTAATGAATGAATGAATGAATTAATTAAAATGATGAGTTAGAAACAAAACGTGATTTCCCAGTAAGTGACCGCAGACAAGTCACTCAACTTTTGCTGACTCACTTTTAAAGGCATTGGATTGGAACTGGATGATGTGCGAGGTCTTTTCTAATTTTGATAGTAAATGACTCTTCTTAAGCCCATATTAAAGGGGATTATGCTTGATAACATACCACTGTTCCAGATCCAGTCCTTTCTCTACCATTTTTGTATGAAGGCTCTTCTAGTTGACAGTGACTAAATCTATCTCAAACAGCCTGAAACCAAAGAGATACTTTAGGAATAGATCTAGGTGTCAAAGTCTGGGGGAATCCAAGTGCTCCAAAAGTGTTGTTTAAATCAAGGTTGTAAAGGTGTTTTGCTCAGCACTGCTGTCCTCTGACCTGGCTTCAATCTTGGCAGGCTCTCTTCAGGTGGTATTATTCTCTGGCAGCTCCAGACTTACCTTCTTCGCACGCGGCACCAGTTGGGTGGGGTGTGGAGGGAGCATATTTCCAAGGAAAGTCCTGGGTGGCTGGGTTTGAGTCAAGCCCTCTCCCAGTGCTGATGCATGAGTGAGGTGGGGCGTTTCTACCACAAACAGAGAGAAGTGGTTCCCCAAGGGAAAACTGAGTTAGAATTTGTATAACGAGGGAAATGGAAGCTGAACAGACAAAAACAACAAATGCCCCTGAAACTATGCAATCAGGATGACTTTGTCACGTGCATGTCTTTTTACCTTTCTGCATTGCCAGCTCCTTGGATAGCGAGAACTGTATTTATTCACACTGTATCTCCAATCAAAACTATCATTGTTTGAGATGAAGAGAAATAGATATCCCAGCAGCCGTCAGCTGCAAGTGACTTCAGGATCCACCATAACGTTTGAGCCCGGCCAGGCTTTCCCCTGGCTGCCCTTCGCCAATGACTGAGTAGAGCGGGGCTTTAGGGCCCGGCCATTTCTGCGCAATGCTGTACTGCCTGATGGGCAGTTCTTGATTGGGAGCTTCCCACTGGGTTGGCCAATTGTTAGACATGCATGGCAGTCTAGGGCTCTCCCACCTTGCTTCCTCCAACTTTCCTTTCTCACTCTCAGGTCTGCATCTTGTCCGAAAGTTTTCCTGATCCCATTCTGCTTCCTTCCCCTTTCTTAGGAACAGTGTGGCAGAGGAGGGGCACCCTGATTGCTGCAGTCATTCAGGACTTTGAAAAGTGCTAAGTAGGAGGAGACAGGTGGGGAATATTTGTACAAGGATCGTGCATTTGGCCCTGGTTGGCGTGGCTCAGTGGACTGAGCGCCGGCCTGTTGGTCGCAGGCTTGATCCCCAATAAATAGGGGCACACACCTGGGTTGTGGGCCAGGTCTGTAGTTGGGGGCGTGCGAGAAGCGACCAATCGATGTTTCTCTCCCTTCTCCTCTCTCTAAAAATAAATAAATAAAACCTTTTTTTTAAAAAGGGATCATGTGTTTGTATATTTTTCTTACTAGATTGAACTGAAACACTAGAGAATAATGAAAAACTAAGGACAATTAACAAACTGAAAACTGAGAACTCTAGGGGACCTCTTTGGCAGCTTAAAAAGCAGTCTTTATCTTCTGCAGGGAGAAAGCAGAAAAAGCCAAAAACCAAACTCCCGACTTAGAATCACTGAACTTCAGATGACTGAGTGCTCAGCGGAGGCAGATCTAATGATCAGGGTGCCAGCTAGGAAGATCAGGAGGCTTGACATATGGAATGGGGGCAACAGAGTAGATATCCCTAGGGATTTGGCTCCCTGTACTCCTTGGAACCATAAGAGCCTATGTAGTGGGATTGCTCATCCCAGTTAAGAGCTAGAACTCTTCCCAGGTAGAAAGATACTCCAAGGGCTTCCTCCCAGTGAGGCAATGGGGACTTCTCCTCAAGATCTCTCTCCACCATGTGGGTAACTAGGGTCAAGTCTCAGCATAGCCCAGCTAGAGATGTGCTGAGATTGATAACAGAGAAAGCCATCAAATTCTAAATTTGCTACAAAACTTAGCCAGCATATCCAGCAGAAGCTGGGGCAGTTCCCCTGGGATTAGACTTTCAGGATGCTTGACAAAGGGGGTCAGAACATAAGACTGGATAAAGGAGATTTGTTGACTTCGGGGTACTCTCTTGGAATATAGGATTTCACCTTGACAAGGGCCTCAGGACATGATATGCAGCCTTTGATTTGGCAAATGTGTTCATTCCTTTCTATCCTCATCAAGAAAAGTAAACAGAAATAGTTCACACCCCCATGGTGTGCAAGACAATGTACATTCACAGTTTTGCCCCAAGGCTATGTAAATTCTATCACAATACAGTCCATAGAGGCGTGGACCATCCAATATCCTTCAGATACCACATTTATTCATTGCATTGATGAAACTGTGCAGCTCAGGCAGGTGGAGTTAGAAGTGGCTAGCATACTGAAAGCCTTGTTAAGACACACATACCAGAGACTAGGGAATAAACCATGTGAAGATTCAGGGGCTTGTCACATAAGTTTTAGGGGTCTCACAGTCAGAGACATGCTGTGACATCGTCTCCAAAGTAAAACAAAAACAAAAACAAATTGCTGCAACCTGTCCACTCTGCAACAAAGAAAAAGCACGACGCTGGCTGGGTAAGTTTCTATGAATTCTGGAGGCAACACATTCACACTTAGAAATACTGCTTTGGCCCAAATACCAGGGGGCAGGGCGCTGCAGCAGGTGCATGCTACATTTGCCAAGTAGCCCTGCTGGTTGGACCATGTGATCAGGCAGGCTCTATGCTTCTGAAGATGTCGGCGGTGGATGAGATATGGTGGAGTTGGTGGCAAGCCCCAGTTGGAGAATCTCAATGCACTCTCCCCCACCTGGGTTCTGTAAGAAGCCCAAGCCATCTGCAGCAGAGAAATAGACACTTTCGACAAACTGTCAAGACCAGTGGAGGTGTGTACTGAGGGTGGGAGAATTTAGAGTGGAGGGTGAAGAAGGGCAACAATAAATGCCAGTTGCAAGGAGGGCTGCAGTTTGTTTTAGGAAGAAAGACCCACTGGAATCCTGGAGGACCACTCACATCTTGCTTCAGGAAAGAACTTGCCATCAGCTGTGAGGAACGTGGATAGCTGACAACCGCAAGTGACAGTGACTTCAGAGTATGTCACAACTTCTGAACCAAGGCCACACTCTTCCCTGGTGGTCCTCAAAAAATGACTGAGCAGTCCTGACTGGTGTGGCTCAGTTGGTTGGGTAATGTCCTGCGAAGTGAAAGGTCGCCAGTTCAATTCCCGGTCAGGGCACATGCCCCGGGGTTGCAGGTTCATCCAGGTCGGGGGGATGCATACAGGAGGCAACTGATCCATGTTTCTCTCTCACATCGATGTTCCGCTCCCTCTCTCCCTCTCTCCCTCCCTCCCTTCCCCTCTTTCTAAAAATAAATAAATAGAATCTTTAATAAAAATAACTGAGCAGAGAGTATGGCCACCAGAACCTGAACACCACTGCCCAATGTGTAGTTCCTCTAACGTCCAACCTAACCCCCTAGTATTCCGCAGCCTGAGAGGCTCCCCGTCTGATTTCGCTTCCTTTCGCTTTCTGTTCACAAATCTCAGACTTATATCCTGGTCCACAGGCTCTCCTCGACCAGTCCTGCCTTCTCTCTCTTCATCTTTAGCAAGCATTACTACCTCTCCCCATCCCACGGGCATCCCCAAACCCCTTGCACTCCTACCTTCGCCTTAGCAGTTACTTCCGGGTCGCAATAACTAAATTACGTGATAAAAATTCTGATTTTGGCTAAAGTTCACACTGCCCACCCGCTGCCAGAGCACTTGCCCTTTCCTTCAGCGTGCTTCATGGAAATGGTTCGCCAGTGCCCCACTCAAGTAAAGGAGCAACACCAGGAGTTTGCTGCACTGACTCTCACTTTAGCCTCCTTTCTCAAAACTACGGTGCAGCCCACAGCTCTGTGGGGAACAGACAGAAGAGACCATTTAACCTTCAGGAGTCCTGTCTTTCCTGAAAATAAAATAAGAAGATATTTTAAGAAAATGAAGTTTAGTCTTCCTTGCTCCCTTCTCGTTTCACCTTCCAACAGGTCTCTGTCAAAGGGGTTCCTGATTAACGGTGAGGAGGACATTCATACCGCAACAGGGTGTGCACGTGAGAGAGACGGTCACTCTGAATGTGATGCATACTTTTGCATCCTTGTAGCACGTGTTGCCCGTATTATTCTGAAGTTAGAGTCGCCAAATATTATTTTGAATTTTTTGTTAGTCTCTTCCTCTGCTTCAACAGTACCTCTGTCAGAGCTTGGAAGATATTTCCTTTCACTGATATGGAAGGGACACTGATTTTAAGAGATGGATCTCATTTTCTTTTTCTTACCCTCTTCATTTTTCCTACTGGCTTTAGTCTTTTCCTTAACTTTTATTAAGCCATCTGGAAGTTCAGAAGGCTGAGAGAATTTTTCTTTTAAAAAAGAAAGCTTGCCTACCAGCCAATTTTATATTTTTCCTGAAGCACTCAACAGTCTAATCTTTTTCCCATTTCAAATGAGAAAGAGTTTAGCAAAAAATTGACTTGGTGTTAGGTCAGGAGCTTCGGGAAGCTCTAATCTCAGTGACAGCTTTAACAAACCAACCCCGCTCTCCGGCCTCCTGCATATGGAACAGGACCTGCCTCTGGCCCTCCGGGTGGGAAAGTTAGCCTCTGAAGCACACTGTGTTCACTCTTTCTTTCGGTTTTCTCTTCTGTACTTTCAGGATCTTGAGTCTTTGCAATATATTCTCTGCTCTTTTTAGAAGCAGAAGAACTTATTTAGAAAGGGAATCGGATTCTGGTTGCCTTTGAAATATTTGCTCTAGTTTTGCTATCTGTGTAACACCCAAATTGGTAATATTTGAAAATGTCTTGAAATTTGGAGTCTTAAAAAAATACTTTGTTTTGTTTTTTCTTTTCATGAAAGAACCCAATGATATAATTTTTTTAGGCTAAACAGGAGGCACTCTTGCATCAGAAAGAGAGAGTATTGTACTTATGTGTAACATTGTTCTTTGGTTACCAATAATGATCCATACCAGCGGCCCCCAAACTTTAGGGTGCACTGTAATCACCTGGAGGACATGCTGAACTCAGGTTTCTGTATTCCACTCTCAGAGTTGTTTATTTAGTAGGTATTGATGGGGATGGGGAATCTGCAGTCCTACCAAATCTCCATGTTGATGATGATGATGGTCTGGGGACTGCACGTTGAGAACCATTGATCTATATGCCATTGCTATCATTTACCAAATAGAAAACATTTTTATTAATCTAAAATTTCTGTGAGTGTTTCTAATTGAACTAGAGTGTCATGAGCATTTATATCATAACGTAATGACCTAAATAGGGAAAGTAAAAAAGCCGGATATATTTTAGGACAAATAATTATTGAGATATAAAAACTATCACTTATTTTCTCAAGTTGATTGATGTCATTACATTCTTTTGTTTCCTACAGGAAAAATACACATGGCCAATTACTTGTAAAACAATAACTAGCAAGTAAAAATATAAGCTGTTTTAGTTTTTTTTATTTTTTTCAATTGTCCCAAATATTTACTGGAGGCTGTGAAATTTATAAGGTTTTTCCATCTTTAAAGGTGGGGTTAATAACATATACTTTGTACGGCTGTTATGAAGGGTGAGAGGGAGAGTGTGTATGGAATGCCTAACGTTGTGCCTGACTGGTAGCAGATTAACAAGGAGTATTAATTGTTTATTTTCATTTCTTTACCCATATTAATGTCATTAATTTTTTTGTGGATATTTAAAAAAATGTGTTGATTGTGAAAAATCAGAGAAATAAGACAGGGAGCTACAAATTATTTTAATGTGGTATTATTTTCTGTTAGATATTGAAGAAATTGTTTTGTCTTGTTTTTTTACAGAATAAGAATTAGAAAGTAGGAATAGCACCTTCAATGCAGATGAGGCATGTTATTTTAAACTGTTATCATCAACTCGAATTTTTTGACTCATACTATTCCCAGATCCATGTAATCAATAATTGGTTCCACATAGAAGTACATTTGCATGTCAGGCACAAGGCTGAATACTTTATTGTTTACCTAATTTCGTCCCTATAACAACCCTATGAAGTTGTCTTTTCTGATTTATATAGATATTTGTTTGATTCTGCCCCCTCTTTTCTATGACAAAAAGCCCACACGAGCAGCAGCTTCGTTTTGTATGCTGCTGTAGCCCCATGACTTAAAAAAACACTTGGCATATAGTAGATGCTTGAGGAGTATTTTTTAAAATAAATTTATGCATCAGTGGAAGGAAATAAATAAAAGGAACTCTTTCCTAAGAGGTTAGTTTACCTCAAGTCCCCAGCCAGGTTAAAACCTCGGGGCTCTGGCTCAACTTTCCCCTTTCCAGCCTCTAACATACACTGCAGACACAGGCCTTTATATACTATTATTAGAGTATCTGAGTTCATCTCGAACTTTCAAATGGTGACAACAGTCTGTGTAATGTTGAAATGGGCTTGAAAAGAAACCTGGAGTTTAAATAAAAGTTTAAAATCAGCCCAGCTTGAAGGATGACAGTCATGGGTAGAGAATGGTTGGAGCGAGCAAGTTATTTTTAAAGGGTGTTTCTTGTCTTTGTGTAGAGCCAGATGGTAAGTGGTAAGACATCTGAGGTCACCAACTGGAGGCTCTCTTCATTCTCAAACTGTTGAATGCCTGCCGTTGTCCCCTCAGTGGAAGGTGTGATCCAGGCTCCCTGGACTCCACGTTCATTCTATATCCTACAAAGTATAGACATAGCGATGGGATTATCTTAAGCCTGGATACCCCCCCTCATATTCTGAACATTGGCCAAAGGAACAATAGTCGGCCACATTACTATTGCCATAGAGTAAATAATATCTGCATGTTTGCCTGGGTTTAACTTTTCTGTCATAAGTCAAATATTATACTTCCTAATATAAAATTTCTTATATTGGAATTCTTAAAAGTTTGTCATGTTCATCCTTTTAACGACAGGAAAATGTATTCACACTTTCCCGCTATGGCCCCTCCCCCTTGTCTTCAGTGGCAATCAGAAATGCACCTTTATCCTCCTCATTGGTGCATGCTTCAGAGTATCTCAAATAAATACTGTTGGAAACTAATCCTCATTAACTTCAGTGAAGGGTTTCTTCTAATATTTTAGTTTCAGATTAAGTGGATTTATTTTTGTCTCTTAATTTCAAGTGGATTTTGAATTGAACTGTCCCTTTTTTCTACAATAATAAAACTGATTTTTATCTGGCCACACAACAACTCTTTGGACTTCATTGCCCAGCTTATCTTGCAGCCCCATTCATGGCCAAGTACCTAAGCTTTGCAAAATGAGCTGGATGGGTAGTATGTGCCACTTCCCAAACATATTCTGAAGGGCAATGTCCATGCCCTTCTCTCTCACTCAGGGCACTTCTGTCTTGCTGTCTACAATGTAAATGTGGTAGCTGATCCTCTTTGACTGTACTAGCTCAGAGCTCTTGGCACGGTGGAGCTACAAGGCAGAAGCAGCCCGGGTCTACACATAACAATACGGAGCACCTCTGCCTTGGACCATCTACTTTGAAACATTTACATGAGAGAGAGACAGATGTCTATTTATATAGGCAATTATTAATTTGGGTTTTTGCTACACAAAGCTGAAGTGGTTTCATATACAGTGTGCATTATTTCTATAACGTTCAGTATTTCCTTTTAGAAAAAGTTAAAAAGGAGGAAATCATCATAAGCCAAGATTTCTGGCAACAAGGGAATTTCTAAGTGAAACTATTTTGTATCATTTTACAAAATAAGATTGACAAAGCTTTGAAATTTGAACAATAAATTTAGGTGTTTTCCCTTATATGTGATAAATTTTAATTCTCAATGAATCTTCCAATTTATAGATTTCTTTGGCTAAAACCACACAAATCACTTTTTGGGAGGAATCATTTCTCAGTCAAAATAAGTGAAATCAAAAGTCATGTTAGTGTCTTAGCTTTTTGCAGAGGTACACAGATAACATTTCTCTGAATCATATACTTTCTTTATTCCCCTGAGATACAAACACTGCGGAGTTGTCTCTGTAAATAAATCAGCCAAGAAGCTGCTGCTCCTAGAAATTTCATCAAAATATGTCTGAGAGTTGGGATAGAATTCCTGAACAAGATGACTTTAAATTTTATATTAAATGATTAATTCTTCAGTAGTTTATCATCTCTTTGAGATATGCCTTTGGTTATGAATCACGAATAACAAATAATTATTAAACTTCAAAATGTTAAGTTACTCTTACGTGGCCCGTATCTTGAGCAGCTGTCCAGGGTACTTAAATTAATTACTGTAAATACCTAAATTATAGCTCTTACCCATTTTCTTTTGGATTCTGTGTTTGGGGAAAGTGAAGATGCTTTTCACAACTCAGTTTCTATTGCCATTTTAAACAAGAATTTGAAATCCTCCAACCTGATAATAATGATAAACAATAAAGTATTTGCGGTAAACCATGTTAGAAAGATTGTGCAACGCTTCTTTGAAAACAGTGTTATAATGTTTTGCTGATGGTACAACATGATTAAAGATTTTTATCTGCATAAATTATGAATTTAAAAGACATTGACTCCAACATACCCCCAGGGAAAAATTTTTTCACCGAAATTCCTAGAAGGTGGCACTTTGTTCTGCTAATTTATGTCTCAAGCCAGGGAGGCTCAGCACCTCTAGAGCTTCCTTCTTCAGGTTCTGAAGAGTGGAAACTTCTTTCCGCTTTGGAACTTAATCTGGCTCCTTCTGTGTCTCATCTTCCTGTCCTTCTGGGGTATCACTCTGATTTTTTGTATTACCATTACTTTCTTGGAACAGAAGGAAAATTAAGTTCCTGGCCCCAGCTTCAAAATTATTTACTTTTTTTTTTTTTTTTTGCTTAAAACTATAACCACTTTCTAGATGACAGTATCAGAATACCTTTTTCTGTGTTCTCAAGAAATTAAAATCCTAAGTACACCATTCATAATAATTCATGATTTTATAGCAGGCAATACCTAATTGCAAAGCTCAAGTTCTCCAAGTGTGAGCTGATGAACTTTCCAGGGTGTTCGTGAGGTCAAAACTATTTTGTAATAAGACTAAGACACGATTTGCCTTTTTCATTGTGGATGGTTGAACTGATAGTGTAAAAGCAATGGTGAGTTAAACCACTTGATCTTTAGCCTGAATCAAGACAGTGGCACCAAACTGTACTAGTAGTCATTGCATCCCCCCTGCCATATTACCAGTGGAAAACTGTCCATTTCACTTCAGAATGTCCTTGATAAAATAGTAAATATTGTTAATTTATTGAATCGGGACCCTCGAACATATATTTCTAAAATTTTCTTTGTGATGAAATGGGGAGTACACATAAATCATTTCTGCTGCATATCTATAAGTATCTAAAAAAAAAAAGTGGTTGTGCCACTGTTTGAGTTCCAAGCTGAACCAGCCAGAGTCCACGTTATAGCTAACTTGTAATAAATTTCTTCTAGTTGAATGTTGATGTAATAGCAAAGAAGAATATCCATAATTAAGTAACTTGTCCTTGACCACTCAACCAGTGTGCCGCCAAGTGAGGATCTGAGTCTAGACCTCCCATCCCAACCCTCGGTCATGAGCACTGCAGGTCAGTGGCTCTCAAATACGGTGCCTGAGCCAACAGTATCAGTATTACCTAGGAATTTGTTGGAAATGCAAATTATCAGGGCCCCCTCAGACCTGCTGAGTAAGATCCTGTAAAGACAAGGCCCAGAAATCTGTGTTTTTATTAGCCCTTCTTGTGATCTGATGCACGCTAAAGTTTGAGAATCACTCGTCTAGCTAAAGAGACATAATAATAGTTAAATAAAAACAGGATGGTTGACTCAGCCTGTAATGTAATAAAAAACATTTGTTTGATTTGCTGTGTGATGAAGTTTATAAAATACCCTATCCTACTGAAAGTAAAAAATTCAAGTAAAAACTCATCTAGTATGGTTGGTTTCATTTTGGAAAAAAAATTGGTTCGAAGCAATTAGTCAGTCACTCCTTCAATCAACCCAGCCATGAATTAATAATTTTACAATTGATAAGAAAGTTCAACGAAGAATAGAGACCATTGGCTAGATAAGTATGCCTACCTGGAGAAACCAAAACAAACAGAAATAAAATTTGCACTTAGCATTAGGTATAATTTTCACTGAAACAAAATGTAGTGGGGGCTGCTGGATCTGTGGTGTAATTGCCTGTTCCCATCTTAGTGGCGCCCTGTGGATTCTGAGTGTGCTGATGGTGAGGGAAGAAGCAAACCAGACCCAGCATTTGGGGCTCCTCCATAACCACAGGGAGATTTCAAATTGTCTCCTAAAAGTGAGAAATAATTTAACTCCAAATTTAAATCCACTCTCAGGAAAAAATAAGCAAAAGCAATTTCAAGATTGGTGTTTAAAGACAAATTAATCTTTTGAATATGTTGAGAGTATTTAGTTATTTTGCATTTTAGTCTAAGATTAGCTTTAGTTAGATTCTATTGATTTGCACATATTTTGGAATAATATGTGCCATGATGTGTGAATACTTTACCTAAAAATGAAACCATGGATTTGAGACCCTTTCCCACTCAACAATTAAAAAAAAAATTTCTCCTCCCCTACTGCCTGCTGCTGACTTAAAAATATAGCTAAAAGATTTTCCTCGCTTTTAACTAAACCTCTTCCCTTTCTAGATAGATATTTATAAAGTCATCTGAGAATTAGTTTAGCATAATAGCTTGAGCTATTCAGTGTTTGATATAGGTTGCATTTATATGAAAAATCATCAGTATTATTCCTATGTATTATATATGGGCATACATATATTATAAATAATGGTTGATTAGATATTTTCTCTTAATTCCTTAGTTTCTCTTCTCAAATATCAAGAAAGACTATATTGCTAAGTTTATGTTATTTTGTTCTTCCCTGACATTGTAGTTTTGCTTTTGACTGAACTACAGGACATATTAATAGCATGGCAGATTTAGCAGTGAGAGCTTGAATTCAATTTGGATTGAGGAGTAAAGATGAAAACTGTTAAAATCAAATATTTAACCCCTTTATGGAACATAAAATATTCCCAGGATATGGAGGAACCTTAGTTTTAGCTCATGGCTCTTCTTACAGTGAAGACTCATCTCTCAGATTGTTATTAACTGTCATGTGGGATTTTTCTTAGTAGAAAAACATTTTTAGTATAATTTTTCTCCTACTAAAAAGTCTCTCACTGCAGCATGATCACTTCAATAAGACATTCGACATTTCAGAATAAAGCATCTCTTACCTTTTTCTTTATACATAGCATTTTCATTCTATTCATTTGGTTTTACTTTAACTTAATCTGATCTCTGCATACTATTTTATTTTCCTCCTAAATGTCTGACTAAAGCAAAACAAAAATTAGGTACAGTTAAGTTTTGCAGCTTCTCTCTCCTACCTGTCACTGGCAGCTTCTGAGCCAATAGTGAAAATCCAAAGTCAAATTATTGAACTCTAAGTGGATGGAAATGAATTTCCAGAGAATAGATATTTTTATCACACAAGCAACATGCACAGTTGCACACTAACACAAGGATGAAGATGTAGCTGTAATTGTGATAGATGTGTGATATCATATGTATGCATTCAGGGTTAAAATATCAAAAATATCTTTATATCTCTGCATACACTAATATGCAGCTTTCAGAGGAGGGAGAATATGAAATGAGAAAGTATACAGTTAAATGCTAACTGCAGCCCTTTTGGTTGGATGAGTGCCAGAGCAACTTTCAAAATATTTCAAAACAGCTGCCAGCATGTAAAGATTTTAACTGAAGGAGCGGAGTAATGAAATCTGAATCACTAATGAGTGAATTAACTTATATTTTGCTTAAGGTCTTTAATGAACATGGAGATAAGCAGACCCAATAAGGAATTTGTCTCTCATGCATGCAGACCAAACTTCCAAAACTATACATGTAAGGATAAACTTCTGAAACAGACTTATACGCATTCTAAGGTAACCTACTGTGCAAGTCTTCTTTGAGTATTCTGTGTATTTCTATTATAGAAAAGAAGGTTTCTGGAGGGCAAGAGCCATATTAATTCTCTTAAATATGGGCACTTGAAAGCTTGGAACTTTGAAGTTGAATGTGCTCATTAAACTCTATTTTAATGTTATATAGTATAATCGAAGTAACT
The DNA here is from genome assembly GCA_004026545.1 of Mormoops blainvillei. NCBI lineage: Eukaryota > Metazoa > Chordata > Mammalia > Chiroptera > Mormoopidae > Mormoops > Mormoops blainvillei. The sequence continues at coordinate 104,531 of PVJD01002063.1, forward strand.
TCAGCCTATCTAGTTTTAAATGTCTAACAACAGATCTCACATATTCTTTTAATTGGGACAATTTTGCCCTTTGGGCTTCCAAGAAAATCTTGCCCTCCAAAAGGAAGGGGAAGCAGGATCATATATTTCTATATCAACTATTCTAAAAAATAAGTAGTTTATAAAACAATCATTGGCCTTTTCTATTCGTAGAACCTGTACTGAAACAATTAAAGAAGAATGGTGATATTATCTGTGAATATAGCTCATTGTTGATTGCACAGAAGGACTTGAACAGGGAAAGTAATTTTCTAAAAATTCTGCTCTTTGGCCAAAGAAGTCTTTCCGGCTTTGGCATCATTTGGCACATTGGGACCACCTCAGCATCAACAGGATGGAGGGAGGGATGTTGTGGACCACTACTGGAGTCCAAGTACACATGGAATCAGAAACTACTTGCTAGAAGCCTCCATCAACTGGTTGACCAAGATATCCAGTGGCAGGCACAGCACCACCCCACAATGAGTCAATAGTGCTGACAAATGCTGTTTTATAGAAGGCTGCTGCTCGCATCTGTGTTTATCGTTCGGTTGTTTACTAGGTTTCCTTTGGCCTACGGTACTGCTGTCCTTGTCCTGTGCAGTCAGAGGAGAACTTTTCCCAGCCCCTAAAACATTCCTGATCTCTCTAGAATTGGCATGGACTTCCCTTTCTCTCAACCAGAAAGCCTGCGCAGAGCCAAGAGAGATTTGAGATCTCCTCTTCCAATCCGGCCCTGAGGATGAGAGGTGAGGAGGGGAGAGTGCAGAGAGAGGTAAGTTAACCCGCAAAGCCTGGCCGCGGTGGTCCTCCGAGTGGAAAGAGGACACACATCTGTGACCAGATCCTCACAGGGCAGCTTTGCACCTACCCAGGCCCTCCAACCTTCTCACCCCGCCCTTGTTCAACGACCTTTTGTTTGGCCTTTGAACAAGTATCTCCGAATGAAATGCCGTTAAGCTAGAAAATGACCCCGTCCCAGAAAGGAGGGAGTCAGGACCCCTCGGTTAGGTCTAACGGGTGGGATCCCTACAACACGCCGCAGATGCTCATTACGATTCTTTTTACGTTGCAACATGTGGGGGACGACGCAGTTTCATATCTCCTGATGTTATCTGCCGTCCAAAGCATTTTCTTTGAGAGGAAAATGGAAACGCAGCTGCGCCGTGGACCCGGCTATCCAGAGCTGGGGCTCCCTCCCTCTGTCTCCCTGCGGCTGCAGGCGGCTCCTCCGGAAACTGACTCGGGTTAGGGGAGCGCGGAGCGGGCCTCCGCGGGCGCGGGACGCCGCCGCGGTGCGGACGGGCCTTTGTATGTTCAGGCTTTTTCCCGAGAGCCGTGAGGGTGGAAGGGGACTCCCAGGTCTGCGGCTAATGCAGGCGTCTGGTCCCTAGACCGTGTGCAGGGACTCTAGGCTTGGTCTCTCCCGAGATTGGCCTTGGCAACTTCTGACCAATCTTTCCTGCCCCCCTGGGTCCCCGCTGGGCGGCTGCGCCCCAGGCTCAAAGGGTTAAGCAGGTGCCTGCCCCGCGAGGCACTGTGGGCGGAGGGCCGGGGTGGCAGGACCGCCGCCACCGCGGTCTGCCAGGCCAATTTGTCCCCCGGCTTCCCGGCCAGGGCCTCGGAGCGCGGGAGAGGAGGGTGAACGAGATGGGGAACCAGCAGCAGCACCGGCCAAACGGGTCCTGGGTGCGGGCGCTCCAGAGGAGAGGAGCCCGAGCCCCGCGTAGCGCAGGGACTGCACCCTTTGCCTGGCAACTCCGGTCCCGGCTCGAGACCTATAAGAAAGACGAAGGAAGTGGGACAACATGGGGGCTTGGGCAGGGGGTGGGGGAGACCATTCACTCTCTTCGCCCCCCACCTAGTCAGCCGAAAGTGCAAGTTGTGATTAAAAAGGCGCGCCCACACCACGAGCATCCCACCTCACCCCCCTAAGGAAACACTGATGTAACAATGTGGAGAAGTAACTGGGAGACGCGAGGAAATAAACGCACGTGTTTTCTCTTTTTGTTTCCCCGGTGGTTGGAATTAGCAGAGTTCTCTTCAGTTGTGCCTGCGAATTTATTTGTTTTATGTTTCGAAAGGGGCGTATAGAGATAGATCATGGTGTTGGGGGCGGGGGGCATGTTCGGATTCCTCTAGCTGAACCTCCAGTTTCCACCTCGCAAGTTGGTCGGAGACCAACCCGCCCGCCCACCAGGAGCGAGAAGAGTCCCTTCTAAAGGGAACAAACTCTCCATTGCACAAAAGCGGCTTTTTCTTTCTTTCCTCCTTTGCACACCATCTCTCCTCGATAAGCATCAAGTTCTCCAGTAGTCCAACTTGAAGTTGGCAATCCCAGTGCTGCCTGGTGTGCAGAAGACCGGCAGGGAAGGGTCCTGGCTGGGAGGGGAGGCTCTGCGCCCCCATTCCTGCACACACGGGCTGGAATCCAGGTTGCTGGAAGCCGAGGGAGGCTCGAGCTTGCCTGGATTGTGGTGGTTATTCCTCTAGAGAAAAGAGGGGATAGAGAACGCTTGTCTTGCACTTTGGGTCGGAAGTGCGCGGTGTGTGTGTGTGTGTGTGTGTGTGTGTGTGTGTGTCGAGGGGGCGGGAAAGAAAGGCACTCTCCGCTGCCTGTCATTCCCATGCACCGGCCAAGTCCTCGCCAAGCCTCCCGGTGCATCCTTCCTCCGCCACCCCCTCCCCTTCTTCCCTCAGCTGGGCTCGCGCGGCGCAGCCGGAGCAGCCAGTGAGAGCAACATCCTAGAAAGAAGGGGGAGCACCACCGCCCCCCCCAAAGGGAAAAAAGGCCCCACCCTGACACGTTTTGCAGTTTGCAAGTCCCTCGCACCCCGCCACCCCCGCACCTCCTCCTTGCGCTCGCTGCCCCCCCAGCCCAGTCCGCTGCGCGCACATCAAAGCTCCTCTCTGCCGCGCTCAGTGGCCGCGGCTCACTAATGGGATTGCAGGCTGGTGCCTGGCTCCGCTGCTGCCGCCGCCGCTGCTCGCGCTGCTGCTGCCGCCGCCGCCGGAGCCCCAGCCCGAGCCCCCGCCAGCCTGAGCCCAGAGCCGCCGCGCCCAGGGGCCCAAACCGCGGCGATGATCCGAATCTTTCCGGATTTCAGCGTGCAGGTGACGGCCGCAGCGGCTGGCGGGGCGGCCGCGGGGGTGCCGGCCGGCGCGGGCATGGGGAGGGCCAGCGCCGCGGCCAACGGCACCCCGCAGAACGTCCAGGGCATCACCTCCTACCAGCAGCGGTGAGTAGTCCCACCTGGGCAGGGAGAGTGCCCCCGCCTCGGGGTGCTGGGGTGAGACTCACTTTGCCTTCTGTTTTATGCCTTACGACCCACATGCTAGGGATCACTTTGCTTGCCCCTCGTCCTACAGCTGAGAAAGAAAAATATAATTCACAATTCGGATTGAAAGGCACTCCAATATGCTGGCAAAGTGAAATCATCTTTTGCCCTTTGCCTCGCCCCAAATCCAGAGCTTCAGCACCGCGTAGCCAAAGAGTTGCAGCGAAGTCTGAGACACCGCACAAGGTGCTTTTGCAAAGTTTGGGATCCCCGTCCCCTTCAGAGGTATTCTCCCAATGCCTCTGCCGGGTGCGGACTCGTGCTGACGGGCGGCCAGGGCGGCAATTGATTACCGGAGGCTGATTGATCATTTGTTTCCAAACAGAATAGGAACGATTTTCACGTGTAGCTGTAGACTTGCAATTCTACATAATAGTGTTATCGTGTCACCTGTTACTACAGGGAAATACAGCATGAAATCCGAGTCTCCTCGCGCTGTTAAGTATTCATCTTAAACGCATTATAATGCAAATACCTAACATTCAGAGATGCGAGTTAGGAAACAAATTTTACAAAGTTAGGCTAGGTGGTGAGAAACAAGTAAGTTTTAAAGTATAATTTGTTTGCATTTCTCCCAAATATTTATAGATTTTTTTGAAAAAATTATGACTTTGTGACATTGAAATAGTAAACGTTCTTTGACTCAGTTAGGAAAGAAAGGGGAAAAAAATTACCATCACCAACGCCCTAGAACCCTAAAGTTTTTCCTTAAGGACAAGTTGTGATGTTCCAAGATTTTATGGAAAATGTAATCCCCAAAGATATGGTGAGAAAAATTAACAATATAGATGAAAGGTAAGCTCCCCATTTGTGGGGCTCAGTTTTTTTAGAAGGTGGAGAAAAAAAGAACACATGAAAATGTGAAATTAAATATTTGTGTTTCCCAGATTGCACACGATTAAACATCTGAGAAATTTGCCAGTGGCATTTGACTTAAAATATACACAATGCATAATTCAAACAACAGTACCTATTTTTACCTTGTATTTCAAACTTCATTGATTTGAGAACCTTTGATTTGAACCAACAGTGTTTAAACTGAAAAGGTTAAGATAATCTATCACTGCCATATTTTGCGCCTTCTAACCAATGGCCCAGCGACCAGAGGAGATTTTGCATAACACACTGAGTATTTTCCAAGTTGATGCCCAATGTTGCAAATATTCTGTAGAGACTTCATTATATGCTCTGAGTACTGTCAGAAGTTTTAAAATGAGTCTTGAAAATAACTGAAAAAGAGGCTATTCCTTGCACAGAGATTTTTTTCTTTAAATCATTCTAGTCTTGTTTTACTTCAGTGATTACAAGAGCCTTTAATACAAAAGATCTGGGAATCTTTCAAACATAGAGGACTTAGAAAAGAAGATTTTTTTCATAGTTCAGGTATGGTTTTTTTGTCACTTACAAAACATTTAAATGACAATAGACTCTGGTGGTCACTTTAACTAGGAAGTGCAGGCAACAGTCACAATAGTATGGACTGTGAAGTAGGGGTAAAGGGTCAGAAATGTCAGATGGCTTTTGGATGATTTCAGGGAATTCTGGGCATGAGGGAGGTCATGAATTCAGCCTATAGGTTTTTTCTCAGAGTGTTGGCGTCCTTCACTATGAAGATATACCCAGGTCCAATTTTCCTGCAAGTCAGGAGTATCCAGGGGTAACTCCATAGTCCCCTACTGCAACACAGGAAGCCCACTGATGCCTTCCACCTTCACCTTTGAATTGAGGCCCCTTCATCGAGCCCTGTAATCCCACTTGTCGTTCTAAAGACTAAAGCTTTAAAAATAATCAGTTTTAAAACTTAGCTTTTGGGATGTATTATTCCCTTCCTCTCTTCTTATGTCCTGTCATATTGACTGAAGAGAAGGTGTTAGCTGTGAAAAATGTAGCCTTTGGTTTCTTTCCTCTGATTTGATGACACCTGTTACTGTTTTTAGGTTTAGTTAATTTGGAGACAGGAGAGCGAGTCATGTAGGGCAAGATTATAGGCAAGTGTTTCAGGGAGGGTCTGAGTTAGGAGCTAAGTCCCTTGTCTTCTGGCACTTCATTTGGAATGTAGGCCACTAACATGTTAGGCTTTAGGGGATATGAGGGGCAGACTTAGTTTCTACCTCAAGACTTGAAAGTGATTGCTAAAGTGAATGGTGACACATTATTTTACCAAACTTTTTTTTTTTTTTTTTTTGCGTTAAAAACTTCTGGGGAGTCTGATGAGGGAGTGCCCTGAGGGGTGGTGGTGGTGGTGGTGGTTCATGCAAAGAGTAGCCTATTTGGAGAATACAAGCTTTTCTCATTTGCCATTTTTGGGCAGAAAAGCCCCAGGCTGGCTGTCCTGGAGTTGTCCAACTGGCAACTTTCCCTCCTCCCTCCCAGCCCATGTGTCTTGGACTCCACACCCTCGAGTTCATTTTTTTCAATGACTCTCATCTTCTTCTACCTGTAGAGTGTACTCCAAAGAGAATTCAAACACCATCATGCAGATTAAACACTTCTGCTTTGAAAGAACACATATTTTCAGTTTCCAACTCTCAACTTCACTTTACTGGAATGGTAGGTCCGAGTGGGATCCCTTTTCAGGTCTATTTTTTCTTAAGTTAAAAGTAAAGTGCAAAACCTCACATAGGACTGATATTTCCCTCCTGGCTCTATCATTTATTCAACTGCTTTGGGAGTCCTTTCCACTTTCCTAGTTGACACAGGACTGATCCAAGTCTCTGCCCCCAAAGCTGCCCATACCGAGCAGCGTGATTTAGTGGGAAGAATGCTCTGACCAGGGTCTACCCAGGTAACAGGATTCCAGCATTGGTCCTGCACCCAGTGGCGCTTTCTCTAGGCCTCCCTGGTCCTCGAAATGGGAAAGGCAGCTGGACCAGATAGGACCAGAGGCCCATAGTTCGGTTTGGCTCGATCCCGTCCCAGGTACCAGGAGCCCAGTCGGGAGTGGCGTTTGTGTGTGACTGCGTTTCAAGTCCTGGGGATTCACATGTGAACCCTGGGGTCTAAAGATGTGTGCGGGCCAAATGCAGATGCTCCGGCTTGGGAAACGCGGCGGCTCAGAGCGCCGGGATCACAAGGTGCCCGTGCTGCAGCTGTGCCCGCCCGCAGGGCTCTGGGGCCGCCAGCTTGGCCAGCGCACTCCCACCCGCGAGTATTTCCGCTGTCCCCGAAGGCGCGCCCTGGACGATGTCCTGCCCGAGCTGGCTCCGGTGGCCTCCCAGTTCCTCCGTTCCTTCCCCTCTGGCTGTGATACTCCACAGAAGGGAAGTGTTCAAAACTGCAACTGAGTGGCGTTGTTGCGCCAGCAGCCGAGCTTCCCAGTCCCCCAGCGAGAGAGGGTGGGGGGGGGAGAGGGAGAGAAGAGAGGAGAGAGAGAAGAGAGAGAGAAGAGAGAGAGAAAAAGGGGGGGAGGGACGGAGGGAGGGGGAAAAAGAAGGGGTGTGTGTGTTTGTTTGCGTGCGAGAGAGCGCTTTGGAGCAAAGGAGCTGGAAAATGCCCAGAAATACTTTCACAGCGGTCAAGCTGGGAACCCCCTGCGTGTCCTCCTCCTCCCCGCCCCTCCTGGCCTAGGCCCCGACCGCCCCCCGCAGGAAGGGTGTGTGCCCCACCTGCCACCCGGCCAGCTCTGGGCGGCGGTGGTGAGGGGTGACTGTGGGGGGTGTGGCGGCGCGCGGCGGTGAGAGCCCGGAGGCGGCGGGGCCCTGGGCCGGGCTGCCCGCGGGGCCGCGCGGCAGCCTCCCCCGCCGCCTCCCCCTCCGCCGCCGCCGCCGGTCGCTGTCTCCACGCTGGGCATGTCTCGGGAGCCGGAGCGGCCCGGGCCGCGGGGGCTCTGCGGCGCATGGACGGCGGCGGCGCCCGGCGAGCAGGGGGAGCAGAAGGCGCAGGCGGCGGAGGAGGCGGCGACCTGCAGCGAGAGGCACCGGCGGCGCGAGGGGACAGCCAGCCGCCGGCGAGGCTCCGGCCCCACTACTTTTCCGTAGCCTCCCTGCCTCAGCAGCACGGCCGCCGCCGCCAACACGGCCTCGGCCACGGCCACGGGCGCCGCTGAGCGCCGCGCACGCCCGCACTCACTCCCGCCACCCCACGCACACGCACACCCCCGCCCTCCCCACACCCCCCACCCGGGAGGGGGAAGAGAGGCAAAAAGTAAGAGAGGAAAAAAAATAGCAGGAAGATGGCGCCCACCAAGCCCAGCTTTCAGCAGGATCCTTCCAGGCGAGAACGGTAACACTTTTCTGTTTATTGAACCTGCCGCCTGGGCGGCTGCTCCCGCCGCCTCCGCCGCCGAGGTGGCGGGGCTCGCTCCGCAGCCCGCCTCCTGGGCCGCGAGCCCGCGGGACCCGGGCTGCCGGCTTGCGGCGGAGCGCTCGCCCGCGGTCCCTGCGCGCATTGTCCGCCCGGCGGCGGCGGCGGCGGCGGCAGCGGCTGCGCCAGGCTCTCGGAGCAGTCGCACCAGCTCGGCTCGGCTCGACTCGCTGACAGGAAAAAAAAAAAAAAAAAGGAAAAAAAAAAAAAAAAAAAGAGAGAGAGAGCAAAGAAAAAGGAAGAAAATAAAATAAAAAGAAAAAGAAAAAGAAAAGAAAAACAAACAAAAAAGAGAAGGGGCTGCTGTGTGCCCGGGAGCTGCGGTGAGGGTGGGGGCCGGGGGATCCCCGGGGCCGCCGCAGATCCCTTGGCAGCTGCTCTCTAGGAAGGAATGAGGCTGGGGAGGGGGAGGGCAGGCGGGCGAGAGGGGCGGAGGACGGGAGGAGGAGGAGGAGGAGGTGGAGGAGGAGGAGGAGGAGGCCGGGGGCGGGGAGTGCGAGCTCGCGCCAGGCCCGGGCTGAGTCGCCGCGGAGCTGTCTCCGCGCGGAGCTGCTAGGCCGGGCCGCGGAGCCGAGCGGGGCTCTCGGCCACTGCCTCCCTGCCCCCGAGGCTGCACCCTCAGCCTCGGCAACTAGTGGGTCTCCTGCTTTGCCCTCCGCTCTCCTTTCGCCCTCCTCTCCGCTCTCTCACCCCACCCCCGCAGAAAAAGAGGGAAAATAAAGAGGAAAAACCCCAAATTCAAATAGGCAGCCAAACAGCGAGATGTAAAATGTGCCAACAGTTGGAGCATCTGTGCCCCGTTAGTTACTGTTCTGGGATCTGCGTTTTAAAAAGTTCCTGGTGAGAATTGCATATCCAGGCAAGGAGCTCAGCCCAGCATGTCTGTTTGAAGTTAGTTAAACTAAAGCCAACGGGAAAGGGAGTTTATTCAAAATATCCCTCACCGTCCTTCCTACATGAATGGCGTTGTTAGGCTTCAGAGTAACTAAGCACCCCCACGTGGTTTCCCCTCCTGCTGTCCACGAAACCTACTTTGTTTGGAATCTTTTTGCTATTAATTGGCAGTGTCAATGACATTAATTGCGAATAGCATATTGGTTTGAGCAAAGTGATTATCTCTTTCTGTCTCTGAAGAAGAAATGCTCCATAGGAAGTATGAAATGTTACCCATTGATTCATGGGGAAAATTAATACAGCTAGATATATGTACTCCCCACCCTGCCCCCAGCGAAGAAGTTTACTTTCCTCACGGGCGTAAGTGAACTTGAAGATGAGGGAAGTTCTTAGTTGCAAAATTTAATTACTATTACACGGGCAGTTTAATTTTTGATACAACATAGCATTTAACGTATAGCTTATATCCAGAGAAAGTATGGAGATATTTAAACAAGCTATTTATTTAAAAAGGTTTAGTTGCACTACTGCTTACTTCCTTCATACAATAAGGACTTCAGGGTTAAGGAAATAGTTTTGTTAAGTAGGTACATACTAATTCGAAACTCTATAGATAATTTCTATATAAATCATATACTTGAGAGTAAACCACACATAATCCAGCTTTTAGAGATGTTAAGTGTGTATAGCATTTGCTATCTGAAAACTCACATAGCTAAAATGAACATTTAATATTAATGTTTTATGAAGAATTCACATATCAAATACTTTTTAGATAGAAAAATTTTATCAACATGATTATGAGTACTTGTGAAATCAGATTATAATTTCCTCCCCCTTCCTTCCTTCCTTCCTTCCTTCCTTCCTTCCTTCCTTCCTTCCTTCCTTCCTTCCTTTTTCCCTGGTTCTGTGGGTTGTAAATGTATTTACTGGGATGGCCCCAGTAATCTCTCTAGCAGAGGCCTATTTGTGTGCCATTTTGGGAATTTCTCTGAGATAGGAATCTTGAAGATAGAATTAATTTCTAGAGGAAACTTCATAGCCTGTGCATGAGTGCGTTCTTTATCACCTGTCTCCATTTGGCATTCGAAGAAGGTAAATCAAAGTGCGCGATTTGTTATTCTGCTCCACTTGAGAGCTGAACTAAATAACACTTGGTCTGAAATTCTGATTGAAGTTGTAGGAGGATATACTGTATTTAATTTAATGCCCTTTAATAGCATCTTCTTGTTCAGCTCGGATGCTGTCATTTTAAAGGTTGAATCTGAGAAGGTTTAACCTGTAGGGAGAGGGAGGAGTAATAAGGAGGTGGGGGCAGAAGGAGCTACAGAGAGGAAGGAATGAAGGAGTTATAAACTAAATGTTTCGAGTAGTAATAACCACAAACTTGGCCCGGTATCCAAACAGTTGCTTTATGCCCTGAGGGTTCACTTTGTTTTTAGGGTTTTAAATGCTCTTAACACTTTAAGTGTAAACATTACACATGTCAGTTGTTTTGGTTTTGTAATGAGAAAAGGGGGAATCAGATGGTTTGTTTAGGAGGGGTTTGTTTTCATAGTTACTTGCGAAGTAGAGTCATTTCACCTTGATGTTCACTTTGTGCCTGGAACTGGTTGGCCAGTGGTATTATTTCTTAATAATGGTTGAACACAAATAGGTTTATAAAAGATGACTTTCTGTGAAAATGCTTTGTCAGAGATTTTCAAGCGTTTTCATCTCATGGTACACATAAACTAATTACTAAAATTCTGTGGCACACCAAAAAAATATATGTTTTCCAATCTGACCAAAAATAGGTGTGATTTTGATTCATTCACACTGGTTGGCTATTGTTGTGTTGGCTGTTGTCATTTTTTTATTTGACAATCGAAGGGAAAAGGGGTTAGTGCCCCTGACTAAACAGGCAGGTATTTCATGTTTTAAAAACTCTTACAGCATACTGGTTGATAATCACTGCTTTAAGTGGTATTCTTTCACTTATTTAAAAAACTGTTTTCAAACCATTAATTTCATAAAGGCATTTATGGACACTATTCTTTACTGCCTTTCAAATATACCAGTAATCAAAAACTTATCTAGAAAAATGTATTTTGAATTGTCTTATTATTTTTGAAATATCTGACCTGAGTATAATAAGGCAGTAAAATATTCATTTCCTTCTAATAATGTTTACAAAGTGAAGTTTAGAAAAAGAAGTTTTTTCTTGATAATGTCTTTGATTGCTATTTGGTATTCCCTAAGTTTCTCTGATTCATACTCAGAGAAAAATGCCTCTTTAGAGCCTAAAAAAACAAGTTGAAAACCTTGTATATTTAAACTTGTTTGATTTTTCTTTAAACTCCAGTAGGCTGCAAATTATGTAGCACTACCACAGTGTTTTTCCACTATGCGGATGTATAACCAAGAAAATTAGACTGACAGAAGTGTCAAGCATGTGATATGCTCATGCTGGTTTGCAAAGCATATTTCTGTAGCACAGGGCTTTTGGTTCAAAAAGTAAAGGTGGTGGTGGAGACTTTGGGGAGGTATTTCTTTATACAGTGTAAGCTTAAACACAGAGTGATAAATGATGATATGCATTGTCTAACACTTGCTTATATATAAATAGCTCCATAAGATTGCTTAAATGATAATCGAAAATATGAAATAGGATGGCCTTCATATCACAAGGCCAAGGGTCTACAAATGGAAAAACTGAAATAATGAAATATTTCCAAGGCAACAGACTGTCAACAAGAACTGTAATGCATGGACATATCATAGAACCACCAGAGAGGATATTAGATCGTATAGCTCCAGACCCTGGAGTTATAATGACCTTTATTATGTAGCACCCTCCCACATGACAACATCTTTTCATATTTCCAATTTCTCATTTATGAATCGAGAAACATATAGCCACTCCAAATCTGTAATGTCCCAATTACTAGGTTTGATTTGTTACAATGAGCAAACTTGAATTCTACATTATTTGATGCTTTTGGTTAAAAAAAAAAGTTACATGAGGTATTTTTAGTACCTAATGGTATCATGAGTAAAATTTTGATCCCTGGGTCTTTACATGTTCTTGAAAATATGACTTTTATTTTTACTTAAAGTGATGTGAAAATAATCTAACTCTCAGCAGTGAATTGGTAAGAATTATACTGCAGCTTCAATAGAGTCTAACAATTAGAATAGTTTGATATTTTTAGTGATATGAAGTTGGATTTTCCCCTGAAATTCTTCTACGTGATGGTGGCCCCTACAATAGAGCTATTTTATAGGAATGTCAGAATATCCATGAGCCCCTTGAGTCTTTTGTTCTGTCCCTGATATTAGTCTGGAATCCACTGGCTTGTTCAAATTGCATATATTTAAAACAGGACCTGAAGTCAGAATTCCCTTGCTCTGTGGTGAGATTTTCTACAACAGTATATATGTGTGTGTGTGTGTATAGGCATATATACATACAACAGTATGTATATGCATATGTGTATGTGCGTATATGACACACATATTTATCAATCTATATCAATCTCTCTATCTCTATCTCTGTGTCTACCTGGCCTGTCCAGAAAGTATCCATCCATGTACTACACAAAACAGAGACATTTATTGAAGAAGATACAAGAAACAAGAAACATTGTATATAGGACAACGATGCCTCAGTCCCCTTCAAAGTAGGCACCTTGGGAACACATACAGTTCTCCCAATTGCCATCAGCTGCCCTGTTGTATTTTCCTGATCTCATCAATGGCCTGAAATCTCTTCCCTGGCAAAGGTGATTTTAGCTGTGGGAAAAGTTAGAAGTTGCAGGACACCAAATCTGTGCTGTAGGGGGGCTGAGTCACCTGGGTGATTTGATGTTTCACCAAAAATCTCTGCACAAGACGTGACATATGAGTGGGTGCACTGTTGTGATGAAGCTGCCAATCACCAGTTGCCCATAGCTGCGGCCTTCTGAGTCATCTGAATAGTTTCCATGGAAGAATGTTCAAGCTTAATGCAAAATCTGATGCAGATTCGTTGCTCTACCTGCTCAGTCATTTTGAATGTGATGGCCACACAATATACACGCTCACTCAACGGTGTTTACCCGCCCCCACTGACTAGTACAGTGAAGTCGTCATTGTTCATGCATGTTCATTCCAGTCCACTCTCCTTGGCTGCCAGGTTACATTGATGTCACGAAAACCATTCTTGTTATATTAACAATGGTTGGACTTTTTCCAGACAGATTACCGTGTTTGTAAAGCCGTACTTTGTGGGTGGGAGGAAGGGGGAGTGCATGTAGGCAGTGTAGCTTTTATTTAGTTCTTTTTCAGGTTGTGGAGCTTTATATTCTGTGGGGTGTTTGTGGGAGATATGTCGTGAACATTTCTAAATCACTCCTATTAATGTGCCCCTCTGTGAACTTCTGTAACTGCTTTATTGGTAACAATGACCCAATGTAAACCTCAGTCTATTTTTGTTTTCTTATTTTTCCTGCAATTCTTGTGATCCTTTTTTCTATGCAGTATGCCACTCACTAGATTTAAAGAAAATTAAGCACACATGAAAGTGGAAAGAGCCCCTACTGTGTGGTGGTTACATGGCCACTTATTTTACGTTGTAGCATTTCATCATTTGAATTAATTTTTAATTTATTTTTATAGCTATTCTATTACAGTTGTCCCAATTTTTCTCCCTTTGCCCTCCTCTGCCCAGCTCACCCCTGGCTCCCACAGTCAATCTCCACACTGTTGTCCATGGGTCATTTATACATGTTCTTTGACTAGTTCCTTCCCCTTCTTCCCACCATTATCCCCTGCCACCAACTCTGGCTGCTGTCAGTCTGTTCCATGTTTCCGTGTCTCTGCTTCTGTTTTGCTGATAAGTTCCTCAAAAGATTAAGAATGGAACTGCCTTTTGACTCAGTGATTCCATTGCTGGGAATATGCCTTAAGAATCCTGAAACACCAGTTCAAAAGAATTATGCACCCCTATGGTCATGGCAGTGCTATTTACAATAGCCAAGTGCTGGAAACAGCCTAATGCCCATCAGTAGATGAGTGGATCAAACAACGCTGGTACATTTGCACAATGGAATACTATGCAACCAAAAGAAAGAATTCTTACCTTTTGTGACAGCATGGATGGAACTGGAGATTATTATGCTAAGTGAAATAAGCCAGGTGGTGAAAGACAAATACCATATGATCTCATTTATAAGAGGAATTTCAGGAACAAAATAAACTAATGCATTAATTCTTAAAAAATTCTTCATTGACACCCTAGACAGGTGGCTCAGTTGGTTGGGGTGTTGTCCTGTACACCAAAAGGATGCATGCGGGTTCAGTCCCCAGTCAGGGCATGTTTGGGAGGCAACCAATATATGTTTCTTTCTAACTTTGATGTTTCTCCCTCTCTCTCTCCCCCTTCTTCTCTCTCTAAAATCAGTAAAAAGTTTTTGAGTGAGGATTTAAAAAAAAAAGAAGAATTCTGCATTGCCATTGAGTTAGGATCTAAGCTCAGGAAGTTTATAGACGTTCCTTAATTGTTTACAATGGACAAGGCTGAAACTTAGTGGAAGAGTTAGTGTTGAAATTTTTAATTGATTAAATGCTAATTTAAAAATTTAAATGCTACCAAAGTTGCCCATAACAAGATGTATAAAACTTTGAATATTTCAGCCTGTGCTATGATTAGGTAAGAACCTCCGGAATTTATGGGAAAATTCAGTTATGTTTGCTTTGCATTAAATGATGTTAGTATTTTCACAATGAGTAGTGTTCTCCCCCTGCCCCCCCTCGCTGGGCAGTGTAATAAACCAACTGTAACCAAGTGGTATTTTTACTGCTCTGGGCCCCATTAGTGTGAATAGGATGTTTGCGCTATTAAATTTGATAGAACCTTACATAGTTAGAATAATTTGTAGTAATATTAGTAATACTACAGGGCATAAGCAGTACGTGGCTTGGTAAGAGGGAAGTGATCGCTATTACACCTGAAATGACTAGGACAAGACTGAACAACACTTGAAGTTATTGTCTGTATATATTTCTAAAGCATAATGTCTTGGTGAATTAATTGCAACACTTGTGGTCTTTTGTACAAAATCATGAGGTGCAGTATGAAAACCCCATAATACCATGGCTCAAAGTGCTTGTGGCCCTTGAATGTAATTATTGATTGGTTCATTCATTCAGCTTTATTCACTGAACTTCTACTATGGACCACGGGTTAGTAGTGAAGAATAAACCCCTGTAAGACAAGTTGCTCTGATTATAGACTTATCCTTATATTGGTCATGCAAAATATTAGAGAAATTCAGAAAACACCTTTTCTAAGTGAGGAAGAGGCACAGAACTCATCGAAGTATAAATAAGGCTCTCTGTTGCTTTTGATGTGTTAGCTTAGTGTTCTGGGGGAAACAGGGATCCAGCTTGTAAAATATTGTAATTAATGACCATGAAATGATTAGTTCTTGGAGAAAAGAAAAAGATGCTATGTAAATAAATATTATAGCAAATTTTAAAGAAGATGTTTGATGGGATTTAAAAATAAAAAGAGATCACATGATAATAATGAACATTTATGTTCATTATGTTTCATAATGAACTACTGTGTTTCAGGCCCTGTATTGAATACTTCACAGTAATTTTCTCATTAGTTCCCCACTGCCCTATGAGGGAAGAGCTAGTACCCCATTTATGGATGAGAAAATAGAGACTTTTCAGTCCCAAGGAAGGTGGTAGAGTTAGAAATTGAATTCAGGTTTGTTTGGGTAGAAATGTACCCTGACAGCCGTGTGGAGGGCCCTGCATTTTTGGATTTTTGAAGTCAGGGATTTCTGAGCAGTTGCTGGAGAGAGTTCCTGTGACAGAAAGACAGTGTACCCTATGGATAGTGAACTAGGTCTCTGCTTCTTGGTCCTTCATCAGTCGTTTGAAAAATTTCAGAAATGCAGTGTTTATAAAGTTAGAGGAAGAATCAATGTTTAAATTATTCTCACTCCACTCCTTAATATTCCAGTAGTTTTGTGAGCAAGCTCCATAGCTGTATATACTTTAGGGCACATTTTTTACTGACTGGTTAGAGAAGAATCAGTTCGCTATGTGCATAAGCCTGTTTGGTCATAGCCTGTGAAGTACACGGGGCCTCTCCTGCTCCTCATCCATGCCCCAGAGTGTGGCACAGTTTGTCGAAAGATTAAAGTTGAGGCATTTTTGTTTTTTGATAGCTTTGCCACTGAGTGGTTAGAAACAGCCTCATAGAGCTTTCTGAATAATACACTTTAGTGTGCAACTATGTTTCTGGATATTGGACTGTTTCTGGATAAGGACTTGTACAGGTTGGCCTGTTGCCAACTTATCTGGCATTGTAATAATGAAAGCAGGCATTTATATAGCACTATGTGCCAGGTACTTTTCTAAGAGTTTTGCGTATATTAATAATCTCATTTAATTAAAAACATAACATGTTAAAAATGGACCACAATAAATACATAGATGATATTGTCATTATTTAGTACCCCATCCTTTTCCCCCACTTACAGCATCTTGAAGAAGGGAAAGTTTGGTAACATTTTTATTTCTTTAATGCCAGGAATGATAGGTGTTAGTTTGGTATGTAGCAATTTCTTGATAGAAACTTAGGAAACTCTGTAATCATCTGATTCCCTGGCTGCTCATCGTATGCTATATTTGAGGTAGCAGGCAAGCATGCCACATTTAACTGACTATTTTTGGATGTAATACTGTAATACTGTCAACCAAATTGGGTCTTTTTTTCCTTTATTTTTGTTGTTGACACTATTACAGACGTCCTCATCCCCCCCCAACCCCCCCCCACCCCCGGCTCCCCGCCACCCACCTCCACCCAGCCCCACCCCCCTTCCCTCTGGCCATCACCACACAGGTTGTCTGTGTCTATGTGTTATGCATATTTGTTCTTTGGTAGGAATTTCAGAGCTTGAAAGGACTAGATAAACAGTGCTTGAATATCTGTGGTTGGATGAGTTGATTATTTTGCTTTTGTGTCTTAATTATTCACTTTTATATTCAGATTTTTTTTTGTTTATGTAAAGAATAGGTTGCCTTATTTAAAAAAATGTTGAAAAGAGTGCATTTAGAGAGATCATCTGCTAAGATATTGAAGATGAAAAGCAACAGTCAATAGAAAATATAAGTGAAAAATAGTCTACAAAAATTTAAAACAGCATTCAGGTCATCTTAAAAGATGTTACCTCTGATTATTTTATTTTTGTCAGTGTGCTAATGAAGAATTAAAGGGCTCTGACTTGGGTACCTAGGTTATAACTTAACAAATCTTTATCACATACTTTGAAAAGTAGTAGAACCTAGCATTTTAAGATCGCTTTATGGAATCATAGGTCATTTCAGTAATGCCTCATAACTGCTGGTAGACTAGGGCTTTTTTATTTGTAAGATTTATAAAAATAATTTTATATGAAGAAACATTTAGTATTGGATCCAGGGCCATCTTTATATGAACATAACTGAAATTAATACCCTCCCTCTTCCCCCACCCCCAATCTATAAGTTTTCCTTCCTGCAGAGAAGAATACTAATTTTAAACTTCATTCAGAAGAACTTTACTTAGAAAGATTGCAGTATTTTGGTACGGCGAAATGGAAATACTGAAACTTTGTAAAACCTACCTCTTGTCCTAGAAAATGGAGACATCAATGAATAAGGATATTTTAGTAACTAATATGTATTGTATTGATTGAAGGAGTATTTTTTCCTACAAATATAGTTTATTCCTCAGGATCTGTTTCTGAAAAACATATACATTCCATTCATTTATGTGAATGGGATGATTTTTTTTACTGCACATGATATCTGTGTATGGTATACATATGGGTTATAAACAAGCCATATGTATACTGTTTACAACATTATATAAACCAGATATACTATGTTTGTATATCTCTACCTAAAATGGGAAAATGTTACAAAAAATGCCTTGAACATATTATAAATGTCTTACTTTAGATCGAGTTAAATTTAAATATATGCTGTGGATTGGTGACTTTTTGTTTTCCTAATGCTGTAAGGAAAAGTAGGCTCATCATTTTTTTTTTGCACATTTTTATTGTTCTGTGTAAATGTAATTTGTTAATCCTGTGAAATTTGTCATAGATAAATTTGCTTGGATTATCTTGTCACCACTGTATCTGCATTCTTTTGTTCATTGCTTATTCATAATTTAACAGTCTGGCAGTGAGCCTTTTTGGGATGCTCACAAAAGATATATGACCTCTACCAGCTGCTACTATAACCTGCAGAATGCACAGCAAGACATTAGAAACGTGAGGATTCCTCTACTGATTAAAGTGCTCTTCATTTAAACAGCCTGTTCGTAAGAATCTCAGGAATCTTTTGCTACCAGCAGTTTTGATTTTTTTTTCTTCCTAACAGAATTAGTTCTAACAATTGAATCTTTACTTGATATGAATTTTTCAGATTATCCCAAGGAAGTTAATTCCTTGAATGTTGTTCCTTCTTTACAACTAAATATTTAAGTTTTTAAAATTTGGGGGTGTTAAAGTTATCCAGAAATGTTTTTTTCTGGGTGGGGGGTGGGCAAGGAAGAATGGAGAGTGGGGAAATGATCACATCCTAACTTTAGAGGAAGTGGTTGGTTTAATCCTACTTGAATCAAAGGACTTTATAGTTTATACTCTAAACACCCTGTATTATGTAATATGTGGCGTATATTAAAAATAGAATGTTACTTGGAAGTGTAACCACATCTTTAGGTTTTCATTATTCTGAATTAGTTTAGCATATGAATTTATTCTTGTTCCCTCCCCGCCTCAGTCTCTTTCCCTCCCTCTTTCTCTCCCTCCCTCTCCCTCAATCAGCAGATCGGTTTATGAGTAATGGCTAGTTTTTGCCTCTCTCTCTGTGCAGGCATATGATTGCAGTTCAAAATAATTCATTGCTAATCCATGCAGTATTGGTTCATCTCCATCACTCTGTTCTGTGATTAGAGCCTCAGGCCTGCCGCCTCCCTCTCTGCCCTGATTTCCTTTAACTGCAACCCTTGTTTTAATATAGTTCTGTAGTCACCACTCTCCTACTAGCCTCCCTCCATTCCTCATATATATCGATTGCAGTAGATTAATATTTATTTGAAGCTATTTTTCAGACTTTGTGAAAAATGTGACTCTTCATCCAAAGGGAGGGGAAGAGGGAAGATGAGGGACTCAGGTATGCAACTCTTTTTACAGAGTAAAGCGATGACATTTTCTGCCTTCGTTCCATGTTATGGTCAAGGTTTGTTCTTTATACCCAAATCAGGCAGTTTAATTTCCTTTTAGACAGGTTAAGCTACAATGTTAACAGTTGAACTCTTGTGGATAACAGTTCTAAAATGGCTTTCTGTATTGTCCAAGCACGTGCTGTGGTCAGTGCTGCAGCCACCATGCTGTACATTGATCAGCTGCATTGAATATTTCCAGACAGGGACACAGAGCTATCATTTTCCTTAACATCAAAATTTGCCAATTTTACCACGAGGTCATCTAACAGATTTTTAAAAGACTTTGTTGCAGATCTCAGTAGTCCTGTGTTCCTTTTAATAATTACTTTCGTCTCATTGTAGCCGTGTGTTTGAAAGTGTAGGTCAATGAGGATGATTGCATTCAGAATTTCATGATCTGTGTAGTGGAACAAATTGAAAGCAAAGCCTGTATCAATCACTGTGAAGGGAGGGTTAATTGTTACCGCTTCTCAAGTCTCTGGACAGATAAACCAGTAATGAAATACTTATTGCTCTGATATGTGAGTGCTAAAGGATGAAACAGTGGAAAGAGAAGCAGTCTTCAGAGATAACCAGAAAGGTAAAGAAAAAAATAATAAACTGGGTGAGAGTATGGTGCTGTGTACTGCATTAACTCTCTTAAAAGTACTATTGTTTTTAGCCTCCTACCCATCTTTTTCTGGCAGGCTAGGGCAGTATCATATATCAGCCTGCTACAGCCAAATAAGAATATAAATGGAAAACTCTCTTTCTGTTAAAAAATAATCTATAAAAAAGTATAGTCCTGTGCTTTATATGAACTCTGTATATTTTATAAAATAATGTTTGAGTTACCATTTAAGGTTTCCTCTTTTAAAAGACTAGTGATGTGACATTATAAATGCACAAATGGCTTAAATCCCAGAATGCTTGAAAGGATTGCTTTGTTATCTTCGAAGAGATTTTGGAATTATTGATCTACTGTAGACCAAAGCATAAAGGAAATTGTGAAATATATAAAGAAATAGTAATAATGATGATGACAATAATAATAATAATAATAATTAGTGTTGCAGAGAAATCATGAGATTAAACACATTTAACCATTTCTCCCATATGAACTTAACATTTAAACATCTGTTAGTTACTTATATGTTGAAATATATGCAAAAATATTTAGCCAAATTGAAGTCTTAGGCCCATGACAATCATCTCAACACAGTGGGTAGTTCTGAAAATTAATGAGAATGATAATACTGTAAAGACTGTTCCAGAGTTTGCCCAAATTCATTATCTAAGACTCTTGTTAAGAACATCTCAAAGAATTTTAACCAGGAAAATATATTAATGGCTCAAAAGCATTTTCAAAACCCTGAATTATGAAAGTATAATGGAATTATATATGCAAGAGTTAGAGTTGGTAATACAGATAGCTAAGACATTGTGAAGGCATATTTTTCCATAACCTATACTGCTCTTGCATGTGGTTTCATCCATAGGATTTACTCACAATGATCATTTTTGTTTTGTATTTAGGATAAGAAAATCAAGATCATTTAAAAACACAATGGATTCCTTTTCATTAATGTAGGGAAGCTTATAGCTAAAGTGAAGTATGCCTTTTAGTAATCATTTTAGGTTTGATGCAAACAACCACTAACAAGATAGAACATTCTTCACAAAAAGAAAGAACTGTTCCACATCTTTACATTTGTCTCCAGAACGTCAAGAATTTCCCAAGGCCTGTTTTTATGCAGTATTGATGTGGCTGCACAGCAGTTTAAACAAATGATTGGGCATAGCCTTTTTACTACAGTAGCACCATCCTCTACCTAATGTGGTTTTGTATATCATAAGAGATAACTGTAATAGCAATGCTCTAATATTCCTGGATCAGGGAATATTTAAAATGCTACTAAAATGTACCAGGGCATAAGTCAGTAGAGAGCCCTGAAAGTCAAACTGTACCAAAGGGTGTCAGTTATTGTATACAGTAAAGGGCAGGCAAAAAGCAAGTGACCCATTCCTCAGTAGTAGATGTGTACTTAAGACAGGAGTCCATGGGCATGGAGATTGTCAGGGCAGTACATTATGTATATTATTGTGGGAGGTTGCTTTTTGGGTACTAGTAGAACAGTGGGTAATGGTGTAATCCTGGTCACCAGTGTGTCTGCCCTTATCTTTACAGAAAGGTGTACTCTACACAGGTCCTTTAACCATTGAACCCTGTTTCCTCATTTGTATAGTATTGAATTACTAGCATTTCCTTCTAGCTACAAATACTTATTAACTACATGATGGCCTGGATATATGCTATAATGAACTGAAGTATATGATATAATAAACATGAAGTATATGAAGTATACTTTTTCTAATGGTATTAACATCTACAAATATTCTTTATTATGAAACTACTGAGTAAACTAAGTTTTTTTTTAGATCAAATGTGATTCTTGTCATGTAGGTTTCAATCAATAAAATAGAGAATATTTAAATATTTTTCTTCTATGAAAACATCTTTGGAAGGAGACCCCTTATTGCAGGAATGTCCAGAGGGACATTGCAGTGGAAGAAAGAAGCTGGATCAAGTTATTTTTTAAAGTGACATATTATGCACATGACTCAATGTAGCACTAAAGAAAAACACTAAAAGTGTTTAGCAATAAATACATTTGTTGGTTAAATTCAATCAACACAGTAGAATAACTCTGGAAATATTTGAAAATCAGATGATGTACCATAAAGAAGGAAGTTAACAATGTAATATTTGATGGACAGGAGAGAGCTTAGGGGAATAACTAATCTCTGAAAAAATTGTGTGTTCCTAAAACATTTATAAAGGAATACATTTCTGCAGTGAGATATTTGCCCGAACTACAACAATGTTTTTAAACTTTATTTTTCAAAGGAGCTTTCCTCTACCTCCCCTTACTTACTACAAATAAGGTGAACTGATTAAATGTTTGTAGTGTAGACAGATTTAAATATTTATAATTGGATAAGATTTCTTCCTTCTAATAAATTAATGACTTTTAAAACATGTATCATTTAATCACTTATTTATTGTTATCATTTAGTCATTTATTGTTTTAGGGTATTTATAATTAATGGAATTAACAGATACTGCAAGTATATTATTATGAGGTAATTAACGTTTTTGCTTAATTTCTATGTATGCCGATTACTTCTATCTATATTCCATATGTTATTTGTAGATTAAAAGTATCTTATCCCCTAAACCTGTATTTTATGCTTAATTATCAGTGACAGTTTAACACTACTGATACACATATTTTTCCATGAAAAACTCCGTTCCTCAGAATGGTAATTTCCCATTTTCCTGTTATGAAAACATTAGGAAAAAATTTAAAAACATGGTACAATGGACTTGTTTAACTCCTTTTTTTCCCTCTTCACTCATCAAAATCCTCAAAGCTAATTTTCTCAAAGCTAATTTTGGCTGGTTGTTAGGAGATAATCTGACCAGAACAATTTACAGTTAGGAAAGAAGTATACTTTCATTTTTTAAAAGGAGTCAGTATTAACAAACCAAATCTCAATTAATAGAACATGGAGAGTCTTCAGTGTGCTTTGCCTCTCTCTTCATAATCAAACATATATACCCCTTCCCAAGACATACATTAGTCAGTGTTTTGAAATAACTCTTCTGAAAATTTAACACTTATTGTGACATTGTTTTAGAAATACGTTAATTTACCCACATTATAGTAAAAATGGGTAAATAGCATCAGCTGGGTTAAATACACGTGTTGTACACATCGTCGTGGGTAACCATTTTTTTTTTCTATCTAGTTAAAGTCTCTCATTGTGGTGAAGAGCTACCATCAGGTGAAGAAATTTAGAATTGGGTGGTACGTTGTGACACTAGGGTTGGTTGTGTCTACTCAGTGCTGAAACAGAATTTAAACGTAGATGGCTATAGCATTCTCTCTAGAGAGAAATCCACAGCAGATACTCAGACTTTGGTTGAACCAAACCACAGTAGACCTAACGGTTGACTTCAGTCTGGCCCCTTTTCCACTTCTTCTGCATTTGGGTTCATTTACCAGGTCGTGTTCCAAGGGCAGACATCACCATCTGGCTACATTTTGCTATTATTTGTCTGCAGCATCTATTCCATACATGAGGTGTGACCTCTTTTGACTTAAATAGGAATTTTTTAGCCCGTGGTCCATAATTGTTATAGCAGTTGGTGAATGGGCTTCAGGGGATCCAAAATCTCTTGAGATGGCATATTCATACATTTTAATCAGTTACTCAAGGGGGCATATATATTCCCAAAAATCTGTGTCAAGAATTGTGAAGAGTCTGCCATTTTACTCTGCTTGCGAGCTAGTAAGTTAGTCCACCAGAGTTTAATGGATGCTGGTGGAGGATTCAGAACCCTTGGATCAGAGATGAAGAAAAGTTTAATACAGCCCTGACCAGTGTGACTCAGTTGGTTCGGCATCATCCCGCAAAGTGAAAGGTCACCAGTTCAATCCCGGTTAGGGCATAGGCCTGGGTTGTGAGTTTGGTCCGCAGTCTGGGCATGTATGAGAGGCAACTGATAGATGTTTCTCTCTCACATCAGTGTTTTACTCCCTCTGTTTCTCCTGCCCTTTCTTTGTCTCTAAAAAAAAAGTTTAATACAGCATTAGCAGTAGCCAGAGTATCAGTAGTTAGGGCAGCTCTCTGAGCCCCAGTTCCTGCAGGGCAATGTAGAGAGGACCAGGTAAGTACCTCTACCTGTAGGTCCTGTGCAAGAGGATCATGGGCTTAGGGAACCTGAATCTTTTAGAATGGACAGTAAATACGTCTTCCCTTTCCTCTGGAAGGAGAAATACTACCTCTATCCTCCCAAGGCTATTCTCTTTACAAACAAACTTGAATATGTAGTTAAGACCAAAGGGCAGCTAGTGACTTACATGCAAGATGTGCAGAAATGCAAGAGACTCATACAGACTTGTCTCTCAGTAGTCTGAACCACTGTTGTGGAGATCATCATAAAAACAATGAGAGGATTTAATGGTGAAATAGTCCTATAGTTTAGAGCCTCCTTAAGCTTAATGCAACATAAGTCAATTATTGAAAGAAAAACAACAAAGATTTTGAATAAATAATTTTCCCAAAATTATACACGATGTAAACGTATAGTTTTAGCTGCCTCAGTAATGGGTGAGTCCTTAGAATGTCAGTATATTCACAATCTCATGACATATGTTTTATCACAGTAGATGTTTGTCTTATTTTGTAAGCATGTTTTCTTCCTGGTTTGCACTAAATATCCATAAATTTTGACTTGCGAGTTTACTTTGTGACTGAGTTTCTGCATAACTCAGTAAGTTAATTCTGTCAATATCTCCTTTTTATGGATAAAGGTAAAATTATCTTTATCAACTACAATTAGTAATTACAATTAGTAAAGATTCTAAATTGAGCTCAAGCCTCAGTCTGTATTGTCTTCTATGAAAGAGGGCATCCTTTTACAATATCAGCTTCCTTATGATTCTTATAGATTTCTTGTCTTTTTTCCTTTTAACTGTATAACTTTTATTTTAAATCATTTAAAAAACTTTTCAATTACAGTTGATGTGCATTATTATATTAGTTTCAGGTGTACACCCCAGTGATGAGACATTACATAAGTCTTGCACCCATCTGACACCATGAATAGTTTTTGGAATATTATTTATTATATTCCCTATGCTGTACTTTACATCCCCATGACTATTCTGCAACAAACAATTTGTACTTCTTAACCCCTTCACTTTTTTCACCCATGCCCCCCAAGAACCCTCCTATCTGGCAACCACCAAAATGTTCTCTGTATCTATAAGTCTGTTCTGCTCGTTCATTTATTTTATTTTTTAGATTCAATTGTTGATAGGCATGTAATTATTGCCATTTTACTGTTCATGTTTTTTATCTTTTTTTTTTCTTAAAGAGACCCTTTAACATTTAATATAATACTAGTTTGGTGATGATTAACTCCTTTAGCTTTTTCTGGCCTGGGAAGCTCTTTATCTGTCCTTTAATTCTAAATGGTAGCTTTTCTGGGTAGACTAATCTTTGTTGTAGGTGCTTGCTTTTCATCACTTTGAATATTTCTTGCCAATCCCTTCAGGCCTGCAAAGTTTCTGTTGAGAAGTCAGCTGGAAGTCTTGTAGTTACCTAACAGCTTTTCTCTTGCTGCTTTTAAGATTCTCTTTGTCTTTAATCTTTGGCATTTTAATAATTATGTGTCATGGTGTGGGACCTCTTTGGGTTCATCTTGTTTGCGACTTTCTGCACTTCCCAGACTTGTATGTCTTTTTCCTTCACCAGATTAGGAAACTTTCCTGTCATTATTTTTTTCAAATAGGTTTTCAATTTCTTGCCCTCTCTCTTCTCTTTCCAGCACCCCCATGATGCAAATATTGGTATGCTTCAAGTTGTCCTGGAGGCTCTAGATTTATTTTCTATTTAATTTTCTTTTGGGGCTTCTTCATTTTCCCACATTACCTTTCTGCATTATAATGTTTCACCCTTTCCTGTACTCTGTTCCTCACCACATATGGGCCCAGCTGATGCTATAGGATCTGTCATATATATTCCCTTTTAATATGTTCCATGGACTTGTAGGGTCTTTCTGAGCCCCCAAATTATACCAAATCATCACTTTTCTTACCTTCTGATTTCATAACCACTATATCTATAAAACTAGTAATTATGATTACAACATAAACAGGGCAACCAAAAGTTTGCAGCTCACACCTAGCGTTATGCTGTTATTACATCAAAAAATTGTTGTGAGGAGATTATCTTGTTTATCAGTTATAATATGTAGTTCTACTTCCTACATAGTTTTTATAACATTTACTTGTGAATAGATATACATTTTGCCAGTTACGGTGGCATGGATCATAATATATTCCTATCTTTGCATAGCATTGCATTTTTGTGCATACCATAATTTGTTGATGTACCTTATATAAAAGTCTTGGTTAAAATAATTCATGGCTTCTGATCAATTCAGATCCAGTTATGATTAGGCATTCACCTCCAGTCAATACCTAATGACTTGGTACTTTGCTTTCTCCTTTTCCAATTTTTTAGCCCAAGTTTTACTCCAGGAGGATTTAACAGTACCACAGTAATGTAATGTAATGCAAATTAATTATCAAAACATGTATAGTAACAAATAAGACCAATTAGACCCAAATATTCTGTATTGGATACATTTTAAAATTATTCTCTGCAATGGGGATGTTTACATAAATGCCAGTCAAATACTTGGAGGTCATGCTAAAATATAAAACTAGAACATGATTTTGAGGAGGTAGTTGTCTACCTGTTGGAAAGGAGATCATAGTTCATCATCAGAATCTATCATTAAAGTTCTAAATATTTATAACCAGTATAAAGGATACTAACCAGAATGATGGATGATGAAGAAATAAATTATAGTTTTTCTCTGTGCATGTCTTTCTACACAGATCGTGACCTCTTTGGAAGGGAAGAGATCAGTTTCCTTTACTTTGCATGCTTATTGTTGAAACATGTTCCTGGAACAGAGTTAGTGAATTAAGGAATGAATGAATTCCAGTCTTAATTATGCCTATTATATATTTATGTTTCATACCATGAATTCCCTGTATCTGTTGAAAACCTACATACCACCATTTTCATACCCCAGGAAAAATAAGCATCTTATAATTGTAAATATTTTACCAATGCTTAGAAATTTCTAGTGTGTTCTGGGTTTCAAAGCTTGACTATTTGTATTGTCTGTTCTAGATTCCCTTAAGATTATACTCCTTTAACTCTACAGAGAATAATTTTAGGTTCAAGATGCATCACAGCTATCTATTAAACAAGGAACCAAGAAAATCAATTAGAACCCAATATACCATTGATAGTTTCTTTACCTGCAAATGATACCACCAAAAAGATGAATTCTAGAACAATGGAACATCTCCAGTTAGAATTATATTTTACTCATGTTACAGTCAATTGTAGTTCCATAAAATTTAAATTTCATTAATTCTATATTTCACAAAATTATACCATAATAATTTGTTGATTAGACCAAATTTAAAAAATATCAGTCATGTAAAATAGAACAGGTCACATAGAGACCTGGCATTTTTCTAGGGATCTCTCCTTTGGTAGCACAGTTCAGCCATCACATGGCCTTGTGTACACAGTACCTATATCAAAAAATCTTTGCACAGAAAATCTCATGGAAGGCTACCTTCAATAGCCATGATTTAATTTAGTTCTTCACCATGATTGATTAATAGTGGTGAACATTGTTACTTTTATACAAACCAGTAGAGGGATAAAACTCGATAAACTTGCCTGAATTTAATATATATAAAGAAATGAAATAATTAATGACTCTAGGGAAAGAATGGATCAGTAGTTCATATGTACTTATTCCTTTCTCTGTTTCCTCTGAACATGGCTCACTTTCTACAAAGTTTATTCTCTTCAGTCACTACCTTGTGGCTTCCGTGCCTATTAGCCACATTCAGATAAATTGATGGATGTCTTGAATAATTTTTAGGAATAAAATTTAACTACAGATTTATTAATATATAGGTAAAGAAACACATCCAATTCTCTGAAACCAAATAACATCTGACATGTTGATGTATATAACTATGTGCACACACACACACACACATACACATACCCTTTGCAAATAGAAACAGAGCTCTCTACCCTGTAACACAGTTAGACATTCTATTCAGTGTTAATAATGAAAACACAATCCAGTGGGCAAAAGCTTTCTATTTGTCCAATTGGAACATAGAGCTCTAGAAACAAATATAACCACACATAGTTATTTGGTGTGGTGCCTTAGCTTGATGATGGCTTTATTTATTTTGTCCAGATCCACTCTGGCTTTCCAACTCCAGAAGAAAGTGGTCTTCTACGTCCAATACCTATTTAGGAGGAATGCTTTCTTTCTGAAAAAACACAGACCATCTCTGGACTGTGTTTTCTTATTTGGAAAATTTGAGCAACTATACAGGTGTTACGGTTTCAATAACATTTTCACAGTTACTGCTTATTGTATTATGTGTCAGACACAGTGATAAGTTCTTTATAACACATTATCTTAACTTTCTAAACATTAGAATTTGTTAATTTGTAACTCATCTTTGATATCTTTAAGTGTTGCTGATTATAAACATTTATTTCCTGTTCTAGGTATTTATATTGTATTTGTGTTTTCTCTTAGAAAATTTGAAAGCTTCAAAAATTTTAGTTTTGTCTAACTGAGCCACGCTCATCATTTGGACTGACATCTGCCTCTCAGTTTGGGGAACATGCACTTCTTAATCCCAAATATGGTGGTAAGATCACAGGAAGCATTATAAACTAAAAGAAGTTCTTGTTTTCTCTGAGTTTTGTAAGTTAGGACATTTTGTAGCCCTAAATGTAGAAAAACTGTAGTTTTTGAATATTGCAGTTACATTTGTTGCTCCCCAGCCCAACTCGGCACAGGAAAGATTCAGTTTAGGCTTCACATTTCGATCCCTCTCCTTTGCTGTGCTCCTTTATCCAGACTCACTCAGCATTTCCTTACCTATATATGACTATGATTCATCAGTTCCTTTAAAATTGGGGCTTTCCATTTTGAAGTGCCAACTAATGGTTTGTCTGTCTTTTTGAAAAAATCTGTGACCCTTATTCTCTGCTTGGATTTTTATTTCTTATTATCTTATACATTCTTTAAATAGAAGTTCTCTTTCCCCCAAATAACCCAAAGCTTCCAGAAGTGTTAATAGCCTCTCCCTGACCCCATGAACCTATCAGTGTCTTCAGTTTTTCTTAGCCAACTACATTCAGCTTCCTTGTCTCCTTCTAAACCCGAGGTGACCTGCTGCTATCAAGAGACACTTTCAACCATTTTCTGCATAATCTCTTGGCAGCATTTGACACTATTGATCACTCCTTTTTTTTTTTTTTTTGAGACACTGTTCCCTTGACGTCTGTGTGCCATACTTTTCTGCTCTTCCTCCGAACTTTCTTTTCATTGCTCAGCATTGTTCAGCCTGGTTCCTGGTTTGCTACTCATCTCCTTCTCTACTCCCTACAAGAATCTGCTATCCATTCCCATGGCTTCATAAAAGGAAATAGTAAAGACACTGATAACACTACCATTGTTCATTTAGAGGCCTCTCCTATCTCCAAATCTATATACACAGTTGTGTACTGACCACAGCCATTTAGATGTCCCTTGGGCACCTCAACTCAAAGGGACCCAAAACTTACCTGTACAGTGCTTGGCACATAATGCGTGCTCATTATATTGTATGTCAAATGAGCGAGTGGTAAATAAGTAAATACCTGGGCAGGAAATGTTGCCTCAGCACAGGTTCACACCAACGTGTTGATGGTGATACTGTTATCTTTCTCTGCCAAACTACTGATGCACATATTCTTGTCTGCCTTGACCTTTGAACTTTGCCCATTCTTTTTTCTCTTTCAACTTTCCTGATTTCCAGATACACTACTTATTTCAACTTACTCTTGAACTTCTTTATTTGTACCTTGATGTGTTTGCTCCTATATTTTGCTGTGCTTCTTATGCCCTGTAAAACCACAAATCCTTTATTCCTAGACCGGACCTGCTTGTAGACGGGATGTCTGGTATTCAGTAGGGATGTGTGCATGTATGTGTATGTATGTACACACACTTTAATTGTAGTTCACATAAAGCCTCCGAAGGTGAGTGATGGCCTTGAGCCTAGTAAGGTTGGGCAGATGGAAGAAGCTAACCCTTCAGAAAACTATGTTTACATTTACATGAGTAAATGCTTCATGTACTTTGATTCTGTTGTCATTTTGCCACTTTTAGACTTCTTTTCTTTCACGAAATCTGCAATTTGCATGAATTGTATTCAAGTTTCTGGTCGAAAAACTTAATTATGACTGTGATGGCAAAGGAGTCAACCCGTTCGGTGAGGGCCCCATGAATATGCACACAGTATGAGTTTTAGGAGAGTTTGACACACAGCATCACCACGGCCTATCAAAATTCCTGAGTATTTTCATGCTTACAGAGGAGGGAACCCTATTTTCTGAATTTATTGAGTTGTAAGTATGAATGCTGTGCTATTATCTATAGTTTTTCTTAGCTCAAGTATGCTCCACAAAGGGGATATACTGATCAAAGTCAGGTATCTTGGGTAAACTAGCAGAACATTTTAGGAGCGTTACCTGCTGCACACAGCAGGTCTAATGGGTCATGTGAGTTTCCGTTTATGGTGTGTGAGTGAGAATAATGATTAATTGTTGAACTAGGCAGACCCTGTAACTCTTCCTGTCCTGCCAAGTATGTATCATGGAGCTTTGGAAAGAAAGAGGATCTATTGGTTATAATATAGTCATAAACACATGGAAGAACTCTAAAAGGGAGATTATCCAAAGGGGCTGCCTTTCTTTTGTATTTATATAGTTTTTTAAATTGACTTAAATATTCTTTACGGTCATTATGAAACTCATGTAATGAGTTTGTAAGAGAAGCAGGAAAGACAGTATTTATTATAGAAGCCATACCTTGTCACATGTTTGTATCTTTGAATATTTCTTGGAACAGAAGAAAAGTACAAGTAAAATCCTGCATTAATATAAAGAGGATCAGTTCAAATACAGATGGGTGCTAAAGAGATACAACTCTTCCTGTGCCCTAAAGGTACTTGGCTAAGAGAGCTTTTCAGGAGAACCACCAAGAGCACCATAGTGTGATGTCCAATTACACACTTTTTGGGGGGGAGGGAGTTATTTTATACACTATTATGATTTTTATTAATTGATAAATATGGACTTTTCTCATTACTCTATCAGCAAAATGTAGTTATACTATTTTTTAAAAAAATTATTTGCATCCTTTGGAATACAATAAAATCTTTTCTGATCCATGTGTTTTATTTATACAGCATTATGTGTTTAATGTGGAATCAGAAAAAAGCAAAGGACACACATAAAACTTAATAATAACCATTTAATAAATAGTGGGAGATGAAAACCTCCAATAAGACAGCTCCGTTTAATCATAAGAACCCAAACAGCGGTGTCTTGTGCTTCAGTTTGTTTTCTTTTCCCCAGCATATGTGTTTAAATGTGTTCACCAACCTCTGGAAGTATTTAGAGAAATGTTTGTGCTACTTAATTCCTCACGTAAATGGTAATTTCATGGCAGATCTTGAAATAAACATTTTTAAACTTGAAAATATTTTGCGACTATTTCTATTACAGGAACAAAAATTTAAAACTCAAAGTAATATTTTGCTAGTAATTTGAAACCTAATAACATTTCTCTGAAAAATGCAAATTCATGCCTGATTGTAGTGCTGCCACCTTACATTGGTTCTGCTCTCTTTCACGCTTAATCTGTTTAACATGTTGTGATGAATTACTCCATATCTCAATTTGAGGACACCTCTTGGTTATCCACAGTGGGAGTATTGTCTGATATCCTATCTGGCCACCACCTCCATCCTCATCATCACCCTCATGATGAAGGCAACACATGTGGAACTCTCAGTGTCTCAGGCAGTGTGCTAAGAGCTCACACACGTGCTGGCGTTTAATCCCAACAGAAACCCTCTGAGGAAGAGCTTATACACCCATTTTATAGGTGAGGAACTAGGTCTTCACTGTAAATCAGTAGTGGTCTTATTTAAATTCTTAGAAAGCTACCATTTAGTGGTAAATAAGAAGTAAAAGAGTAAAGAGAGTGGCTTAGATGTTCACATGCAGAACAGCGTGTGACAGTTACCTAAGTGCAACGTAAGTTAAAATCTTCTGAAATAAATAACCAAACACAAATATAAAATCCTTCAAATACTTTCCATTCAGTTATAGAGTCAAAAGAAGCAATTAGAAAAAAAAGGAAGCTTTTTAAAAAAAATGTTTTCGTACAGGGGTATGTTGCTTTGTGATGTCAGTGAGAAACTGTCAATTTGAGTTCAGGGCCTCTGGATGGAAGGGAGGGGGTAACATGGTGGTGGTAAGATGTTGAAGAACAACCTCCTGTCTCTAGAGGAGGGTACCAACAAATAATGTGTTGGTTGGTTAATATTCATTTGAATAGAAAATAAAAAGACTGGATTTTTATTATTCGAGTTATTAAAAATGATATTTGAAACTACTAAGCACTACTGATTTATTTCAGACTGCAAGTAATAACATCAGCTTAAAGGTAGAAGTAGTAAAACCATTTAATAAATCATTAATAATGAAAAATGTTATCTTAATAAGAATACTTTTTGCTTCTGAATAGAACTGTTTTAAGTGAAAACATTAACAAGATAGATAAGTGATATTGTATGAAATCTAAGACTATACCGAATTTAGGAATTAGGCCACAATTTAAAAGTGCATATTTCCTTCTAATTCAAGATCCATTCATTTCCTTCCCTTCTGAAAGATACTTACTGTTTAAATGGGTGCTATTGAGTGGTTTTTCTCATTGTTAGTGGTGATAGGTGATGCTTCAGAAGAAAGTCTGGATAAACGTGAATGATAAAAATGATACCTTCTGGGGCTAAAAAAGTTACTTTAAAATTGCAAGCAGTTCTGAATGCAAATAAGTAATGGCCATAGAGGTCTTTTCTGCTTTCTGCAGTTAAGTCCCAAATTAGCTATCTTTCAGAATTTAAATACAGAGTAATATTTTATAAGGGGACATTTGCTAAGTGGAAAGAAAATAGCAGAGAAGGACGTTAAATTGCAATAATGAGCTGCTAAAAAAGATATTGGATCAGGCTGTTCCCAAGCAATTTGGTGGGGGCGTGGAGAGAGAGAAGAAACTTTGGAAGTGGCTTCTCCACTCTTTTTCAAAGAGTGGTCTCCTTTTACCTCATTGAAGTGCTGGCTCCCAGGGAAGGTCATGGGGTGGGTGTATCTTGTACGGTTGCCACTGGGGAAGGTGTGCTGGATCTTCACACATGCTTCGCACACCTAGTGGCCTGCAGCTTCCAGCCTACCTACCTCCTTCTTCCTCTGGAAGAACCGTTCAGGAGACAGAAGCAGTCATTGGTGCTATGGTTAATGTTGAAGTTAGAATTGGGCTCCCCATTTTAATGTTTCAATAAATTTCACATTTAAAATTAATATTCAGTATCCAACTAGAAATTAGTAGATGATTCAGTGAGATAATGCATGGGAAAATGCCTTATTGATTCTGAAGTTCTCTATAAACTAATATGACAACTGCATGGCATAAATTATCCAGATGCTCAATATTTAGAACTTTTGTTACTATTTTGAAAAAAATAGACTGGGGAGAAACTATTGTTTGGGAGGTCAGAGATTCCATTAATTAATAGCAGATTCAGTTTTTCATCGTCTATCTTTCTGATATACCTGAAAATTATAGTCAAAGAATAATTATTTTGCTTTCACTAAAATATAAGTTCCAAAGTGGTCACACTTATAAAAATAATGTTCAAATATGGACAAAATGACTGATACTATCCAAAATAATGTTGTCCCTAACTGGGAAGTTTTCTTCAGCTCTTAGTTTTACTTTTTACCACACTAAAAAATGAAAAACATTCATTGATTTAATGCTTGCTATATGCTAGACTCTGTGCAAAGGATGTTTCATGTATTATTCATTTCTTATTCAACCCTATGGGATAGGTGTTATTGTTGCAATTTTCTAAATGAGGATGCTGCAAGACAGAGAGGTTAAGTAAATTGCCTAAGGTCACACAGCTAGTAAATTTCATAGCCAGGATTCCAGCTCAGGTCTGCCGCACTTTGGATCCCAGGTTCCTGTTTGATATACTGTATATTCAGCAAATGTGCTGAAATTCCCTCCCCTTTATTTTGACCATATCTTTAAGTTAAAAAAAATCCAGTTGTACATATATACATATAGTATGTTGTAAATAGATGAGAAAGAAGTATCTTAATGAAGGCATTTAAAATTCCACATAAGTAGAGGAAATTGTGAAGGTTTAATGGAGGCATCTATTGTAGATCAGGTAGCCTATTTATTGTGCCAGAGAAAGAGTTTCCATATTCTAAAGGGTGCAACTAGAGAAGCATAAAGGAATGGCAATCATGAAAGCCTAAAAAAGCAGAATATTAAACAAATTCTTAACATATGTATCATATAATACATTAACTATTTTGGTTTGAACAATTGGTATTAAAAATCTCTAGATGATCCAGGTTGGTGTCTTATATATATATTAAGCTATATTATGTCAATGAATTTACACTTGGGATATAATTATGAATTACATGTTTTCTAAATCCAAGAAAAAGTTTAATGACGATACATCTTCAAGTTTCAAATCACATTACTTTTTATAACCAATACACTTGTACAACCTCAATGTTTAGTATCTAACATAGTTTCTGAGGGACAGGAATCTTAGGGTGCCTGCCTGGGTGGTCCTAGCTTGTGGTCTGTCATACGATTGCAGTCACACGTTGGAGTATTGCTTCCAAGATGGCCTAGCTCACATGGTTGTAGCAGGCCTCAGTTCCTTGCTGGCTATGGACTGGAAGCCTCATTTTCTCACTTCCTAGACCTCTCCTTAGGCTAAGTATCCATATAGAGGCAGCCAGCTTACATCAGAGTGAGTGATGTGAGAGAGAGAGAGACAGACAGACAGACGGACAGGAGAGAGCCTGTATGGAAGCTGCAGTCTTTTAGAACCTGTCCTGAAACTGTCTTACCATATACGTTCTACTGGTTGCAGAGACAAACCCTGGAGCAGTGTGGATGGGAAATACACAGGGTGTGAGGTACTAGGAGCACCTCATTATTGTGAACCATCTTGGAGCTGATTTCCACAAGTTTCATTAGGAAAAAAATATACCAATAATGCTCCAAAGTTTTTATCAGGAGACATTTCCCATATTGTGTCACAATAATTATAGTTTAAGAAGTTTGAACCAATCCTCTTCCACATTGGGTAGAACTTTCTGATTTTGTTGAATTGAATATGTAGGTGTAGATGAAATTTGCTACATCAGACTAAAAAGCCATTTTTATAATGGAGCTATTATTAAATATCCAGAACTATAGGTTCTGGATTTAAATGTCTGTTTTCCCGTTTCCCACTGTGCCACTTCAAAACCTCAGCTTTCTTATCTGTAAAGTAAGATTAATATTAGGCTGTAGGCCTGCATATTTAAGTTGTAAAAATTCTAGTCAGGTGATGAAAAATAAACGGTAGATAGTAGAATTGGTAGGTGAGTAGACAAAACATGTTCCCCCCACCAAAATATCTTTAAAGGAAAGATACATTAAAATTAATTAATTTTTAGTACCATGCCATATTTCAGAAAAGAATGTCAGGTGGGTTTGCCTCTTATAACTAAGTAAAAAGAAACCCATGTTACCAATAACAGTATAATGAGGCTAATTGGAAAGAGCAAAGAGACACCACCACATAGGCTAGAAGAGAGATGAAATTGAAACTGTTATTTAAAGACATTTGCAACAGTGGGGACTAAAAATTTAAAACACATTGAGATACCTGGTCATTAATAAAAATGATGTTATAAACCTGGGAGAAAGGTTTCAAAACATAGGATTAAAAAAATCAGAAGTCATTAATGGTAAAGCAACTGAACTTAATTTTCTTTTCCATTAATTCATCCTAAGGTAGAGATACGTTAACATCTAAAAATTCTCCGTTTTTGAGGAAAGGCAAAATGATGGTGTTCACAGTTTTGTGGTTGCTGTTTTCAGTTGCTTCTCTTACCCTCAAGCTCTGTGACTTCATTGATTTTCCAGCCCAGAGACCTAACCTAATATGTCCACTTTGATTCTTGTATGAAGGTGCATGTTTTTTTCTTACCTCTGCAAAAGGAATGGGTTTTCTTTTTCTTTTTTATTGTTAACTAAAACAAATGTTCAGAAAAATAATTATAAAAACAAAGTAATTATAAAATAATTACTCACTGTCTTTAGTTTCTAGGTTCTAGGGCTGTTGTAACAAAGCACCACAAACTGGATGGCTTAAACAACAGAGATTTATTATCTCTCTATTTTAGAGGGTCGAACTTCAAGAGCAAGGTGTCAGTGGGGCTGGATCCTTCTGAGGACAGTGAAGGCAGAACCTGTTACATGCTGCTCTCCTAGCTTTTACTGGTGTGCTGGGAAATCTTGGGCATTCCGTGGCTTCTTGATGTATCAGCCCAGCCTCTGGCTTCAGCTTCGTATGATCTTCTCCCAATTTTTCTCTTTTTACAAGTGTGCTGTTAGGGCCCACCCTAACGACCTTGACTACCTCTGTAAAGACCTTGTTTCCAAATAAGGTCACATTCTAAGGTCCTGGGTGTTAGGCTTTAACATTACACCCAGCTAGGGTAAGGCAGATACTATCACCACCCCAGCAATGACTGCCTGGAAGTGCCCTCACTCCCCCCTCCTTGTGGTAAACATGATCTGAACTTTTGTGAAAACGATTTCCATGTTTTTCTCTGCAGGCTTATCACTTGCGCATCATCTCTCACAAAAAATATAACTTTTGTTTAAGACTTCTTCTATGGCCTGGATAAATTTTAAAAAGTAGGACTGGAAATTAATATACCATGTATAATGTCATCAGTTCCCTGGGGGCAGTATTTATTAAAAGTGCCTACTTTTAAGGGTAAAATAAATAACTTGAAAATAAAACATAACTTTCAGTGGGAAAAATAGAGGTAACATTTTGCGAGTTCCATTTCGGGTCACATTTTATTATTTTTTTTTTATACAGACTTCCTCCTCAGTTGATGACTAATACCTATGTAAACTTTTTTGGAATATACTTTATTTCCCCAATTTGTTCATATTGTAATTACATCCATGATCATGGTTTCCGAACTTTTCAATACTAAGGATTCAAATTATTGTGTTCTTCCTAAACCAATTTTGAAATATTTTAATCTTGTAAACAGCACTTATTAAGATATAGTCAGGTCTTGTTATTCTTTATTTGTCTAGCAGTGGGACACATGATCTGCCTGAGATAACCTGGTAGCAAAACACCACCAGTGTCACCCTAGTTACACCCAGAGGAACTCGATGTTTTAGTTATCTCGTTAAGCCTTCTTTAGGAACAAACGTAAGGCTTTTCTTGGCTTTTAAAAAAATATTGAGAATTCTTTATGGTCATTGTTACCTTTGAAGATTCCTGTAGATCAAGGTTTCAGTGTAACACACACATGCACTAACTCACAGCCTTTGCTGAAGTCTGCAGCATGAAAGAACAGTTATATTAAATTCCTTGTAATCACATTTTTGTTTTAATTAAAGTCTTCAACCCCGTAAGTACAGATGGTTGCCAAATTTCAAATGACCCATAATAAATCCAGCAGGTGCCCCTGCTCACCCATTGCTCTCTCCTTTATTAAAATCCCTGCTGTGCCCACTGTAGGAAAGGGCTAAAAAGCAACACTTTACCACATAGTATATCCTTCATCTTTCTCTGTTGAGCAAAATACATTTTTATTTATTTAAAAAAATTTCTCATTGTATTTTTCCATTACCATTTAGTCCTCTTATATACTGTAACCCCCGCAATCACTACACTGTCGTCCATGTCCATGAGTCCTTTTTCCTTTTTGTTCAATCCCTCCATCCCCAACCCCCTCCCTACCCTTAGCTGTCATCCGCTCTATCTGTGAGTCTGTCTCTATTTTGCTTGTTAGTTCAGTTCGTTCATCGGATTCCCCATGTGAGTGAGATCATATGGTATTTGTCTTTCTCTGACTGGCTCATTTCATTTAGCGTAATGTTCTCCAGGTCCATCCATGCTGTTCCCTTTTGACCCAGCGATCCCACTTCTGGGAATATATCTGAAGGAACCCAAAACACTAATTTGAAAGAACATAATCACACCTATGTTCATTGTAGTGTTATTTAAACTTGCCAAAATATGGAAGCAGCCCAGGGATCTGTCAGTAGGTGAGTGGATAAAACAACTATGTGACATTTACACAATGGAATACTACGTGGTCACAAATAAGAAGAAAATTTTACCCTGAGCAAAATACATTTTTAGAAGGATCTTTAGGACTTGCGAGTTCAGGAATGGGAAATGGTTAAAAGAATTGATAGAAAGACTAGGATAAGGTAGCTTACCCCCTCAAATAGACTCATTTCAGACTTGCATGTTTGCTCACAAGAGAGACTCCCCAGTACAGCAGAAAACTGGGGCTCTCCTTAACCTGAAGTGCTCACTTCATGTTGGTGGGACTGGAGCTCTGCAGTTAGATACATTAGGGTTAGCATTCTATCTGTTTACAAGATAGATGCTCCCAGAAAGCACCCTTACAAATTACTTTGATCATATTGCCTTCTGTCTAATATCTGAGGTAAAGGGAGTTTTGCTTGGTGGTGTTTGGATAGAATGAGAAATGGTTTTGGTGGCAGTGGTGGGGAACCCTTCTGTGTTCTAGAAAGGGGAGTGGTTATTAAGATTTGAATCAAGACATTTTCAACTTAGTATCTAGGAAAGAGAAAAGTAAAGAAAAGATTCTAAGAACACATTCATCTCTTTGAAGTTTTTGCCTTGAGCTAACTCCAAACCCAAACAATAAGTGGAGTAGAGTGAGGTTAATGTCTGTTTTTAAATTTTTTAAATTTCCTTTTTCACTGACTTACCATTCGTGCTGTGAATATTTGGTCCATAATTTTGCCACATTAAGTTTAACCAGGCACCTGGGGTTGATCAGACACCTAACCACAGTCTAGAAAGTCATTTCTTGTTTGAAAAATTGCTCTAGTTTCCAATAAAAATGTGCTTTTAGCCATGGCTGGTGTGGCTTAGTGGATCGAGTGCTGGCCGACAAACCAAAGAGTCACTAGTTCGATTCCCAGTCAGGGCACATGCCTGGGTTGTGGGCCAGGTCCCCAGTAGGAGGTATGTGACAGGCAACCACACATTGATACTTTTCTCCCTCTCTTTCTCCCTCCTTTCCCCTCTGCCTAAAAACAAATAAATAAATAAAATCTTTAAAAGAAATAAGTTTGGCATTGCTTGTAAATGAAAATCTGTTTATAGTTCTGCAAGTATACTTTGAATTTTGAATGTCATTTCTATAGCGGGGATACCTAGATTAAGTCGCCCTTTGAAGTACTGCCATCTGAAATAGGCCATGGGACATAGGTGAATATATTTTTACTTTCTATAATAAATTACTTTATTTGAAGTCAAGAACTTTATCAAATGGATTTCTGCTCCTTTGGCACATAGTATATTGCTTTATACATAGATTAATAGGTTAATATTGAAGAATGAATGAGTGAATGGTTATATAGAGATAGAATGTGTAAGTCGAAGGTACACAGGAGCTATTTACATGAGGAGATTTGTGAGTTTGATTATTGTCATCTAAGTGACAAGGGAAATATCCTTTATTACCAGTAAATGTATTCAACAAATATTAAACTGAACACTTATGATTGCTAGTCACTGTGCTGAGAGCTTCATGGTGAGCCAAGACGAAGGAAACAGGACCTCTGCCCCACAAGGAGTTTAATTTCAAGTGGGAAAATAGTCATGATAATAACACACAAAAACATGATGAGGGCCTCAATTAAAATACAGAGAAACTGCATTAGCAGTTCAGAAGAGTAAGAAGAATTCAGATGTTTGGTGAGATTTGGTGGAAATGTGATGAAGAGAAAGAATCAGAAGAATCCAGGTCGCTTCAGCCTATCAGGTTATGGCCATCACTTCATACATGTACAGACCTGTCGGCTTGTCCCGGCACACGCAGAGACTGAGCGGAGGGCGTACGCAAATGGGGATTTTTTAAAGGCTCAACTCCTTCTTTATCTTTAACCTTGAGTTAGCCCCTTCTCTTCTCTCAGAAAACTCTTTCCTATCAAGTATTCTCTTCAAGGTTGAAAAAAGACACAGTTTTCACTGAATAAAATTATATTTTTAAAGATGTTTTTAGAGTACAACAGGCAAACATACCTAATGTTACCATAATTATGAATATAGTCTATTAGGTAAACCTTTCATTTCCCTCAACTGGAGCTGGCATCAAGATTTTGCCTTCTCGTATTTTCTATGCCCTGAAACAGACTGTGGGACCCCAATATGCCATGATTTCGTATCCCGGGTTTCATATTTGTAGACATAAGATCATTATTACTTTCTTACAAGTTTCTCTGCGTCTCTCACTCATACACCACACACACACATACACACTGATCTAATATATTTATTCAATTGAATTGTCAGTAGAGGAGGAAAAACACATAAAATTGCTGGCTTGAAAAATTTGAGCAGTTTGTCAATATTGTGATTCTTTTTATAGCCACATGGCACAGGCAGTGTCTGAAGATCTGAAATTCTACTTTGGCGTCTCATTTAAAAGTTATTTCTTCTTTTTAGTGCTATTTTTCCTGGTGTTTCTCAGACTTATTATTGGATGGGTCTGGGCAAATTGGAGAGGAATGGTAAAATTGGAGTTAAAATGATGATAAATATAACCCACCACTAATGACATTTATTGAGCCACATATGTCAGGCACTGTGCTGGATACTTTATGATCCCATTTAATCTTTACAATTACCACATGATATGGGTGCTATTATTATTATCATCCCACTTACAGATGAGGAAATGGAGGCTTGGGGAGGTGATAAAACTTGCCAAGAGTCACTCAATAAATTGAAGAAAAGGCTGGGTTCCAGATGTGTAAGGCTCTGTTCTTTAGCAAGATGTATATATTCTGCTTTACTCTTTTGTAAGATTGGGAGTTGGGAGTTAGGGGAGGAACAGACCACTTTAGGGAAAACAAACATGTCCTACCCTGCCCCAAAGGAAAAACCGAACACACAGCCGGGAGCAGGGCCATTCCTTGGACAACTCAAAGAGTGTTTTCCCTTGTACTGGAATGAATGGTGCCCCCTGGAGTTGTGCACAGTGGGGATACTGGATGGGAGCTCTGTCTCAGGTACAGGAAGTTGGAAGTGGGTAAAGGCATTGGTGTATATATAAATCTTAACAGCTGTGCGTAGATCTGGGTGCTAGGATGTCGTTAGAAGGAGGACCTTGCAGACTCTGTGGAGGAGACTCAGCTTCCAGTTTTGAAGGGACTCACCAGGTGTCTAGGTTCCAGTCCCCTAGAAACATCCTATTTTCACTTTTGGAAACTGTTTTTAATCCATGGATTCAAGACTTAATATTTCTGTATTTCAGTGTACTCCTCTGTGTGATGGGAATGATAATTATTTGCATACTAGGGAAATGTTAGTGAGAAAAGGTCTTCAAGTGGGTGATTGTTATTTTGTCTCCCCCGAAAATAAAGTCAGGTAATGACTACGTTCAGTTTTATATTGTTTTCCTCAGTCTCTAAGTCTTTTGCAGTTGTTTAGGTGCGATTTTTGTAAAGTTGAGAGATCAGGAATCCTGTTTATCCTGTTGTGCTTGTACCCGTCATACCTGGAACATCACAAGAACTCAGTAAATAATTGCTGAGTGAGTCAAAATCGCTCCACGATTCTGAGCCTCAGTTTTCCTTATCTATGAAATTGGGACAATAATGTGAATCACATAGAGTCCTTAAGAAGATTATTATATTGGATAACATCTTAGGGAGTTTGTTAGTCTCTGCCCCACTGCAGTCACACAGGAAATGTTTGCTGTTACTATTATTATTATTCTGCTTATTGCTGCTTGTCTTTAAAACATCACTCCTGGCTCTGCCACTTAAAACCTGTGTGCCCTGGAATGAACTAGTTGAGCTTTCTGAGTCCCAGTTTCTTACTCTGCAAAATGGGGTACTAATGCCTAGTTCACTGTTGTGTAGATTAAATAAGATGCAGCACTAATCGTTATTTAGTGCATATTATGTGCATCACTGAATTAGACCTGCAAAAATCTCTCGAGGGAGGCACCACTGTTTTCATTTCGCAACCCAGAACAACACTATAGTTCAGAGAGTAAAGGTTTCAGTGGAGGGTCACAAAAGTTAGATGCAGCCAGTGTCTGTCTGATGTCACTGTCCTTTATAACCTTTAAGGTCATTTAAAAGGATCATAACCATTTGTGGAGCATTATTTGTGACATCCGTTTTGGTGGGCTTGAGGGCTGCAATATAGCAAGGCACCCTAGCATAATTTGCTCTGTTTAGGTATTTAAATACATCATGGAGGAACAAACATTTGCGGAAATCACGTTTTGCTTCAAAGTCTCTTTGATTTTAAATTTTTTAGACTTTTACAGGATCCTGGATTTCTCAGTTCAAGAAGGAGTAAAACTACAAAACCAAAATTTGGAATGAGGTCTTTTTTGTGTTACATTGCTCATTTGTGGATTCTGAAGTGCTTATTAAGTAAAAGAAACTTTCTAAACTAGGAGGTCAGTTTAGTTTTAGAATTGTGCCAATTGACTTGCTGGAAACTTTTTTTCAAGAAAAGAAATGACATATTATTGTGTCAATTCTACAGCAGCTAAATTGAGTCTCTGTGAGTGTTACAATTATGCCAGAGGATCATGATTTTAAACATATTGCATATCCAGAGACCTGGAAGCTAAAACTAACTACTTATCACTATGTTTTTCTCTGGGTGTCTTAATGAAAAATCAATTTGAGAGCCAAGAAGAACCCACTCCTAGCTTGAAATATTGTTTCTTTGACAGATCTTCCCTTGCTGAAAGTCATTCCATAGTTGTCTGGAGTGTCAGGTTCAGAGTGAATTGAGTTTTCCTGTTCAGTGAGAAGAGGTGGCTCTTTTATTTTGGTCTGTTATTCCCGTGGTTGTGAGCTTTGGAAGGGTTTCACCCAGAAACCAGAAGATACTAACAGAAGCACCATATTTTTGGCTTAGTATTTTTTTCCTTTGATTCTTATCTGAGGGTATGTTTTTATTGATTTTAGAGAGAGAGGAAGGGAGGGAAGAAGTAGGGGGAGAGAGAGACAGACAGACAGACAGTAAGAGAGACTGTGAGAGAGAAACATCGATCGGTTGCCTCCCTTACGTGCCCCCCTGGAGATGGAACCCAGAACTGAGGTAGTGCCCTGACCAGGGATCAAACCCGCAGCCTTTTGGTGTATAGGACGGTGTTCCAACCAATTAAGCCACCTGGCCAGGATTTGACTTAGTATTGACTGACAGGTCTCTATTAAATATAAACAGCTTGAAGAGAGAACTGCAGTTATAGAAATGGAATTTGCATTTAAGAACATTCTCCTGTATGACATAGTAAGTCTCACATTAGTCAAAATAACCAAAACAGGGACATTGAATTTCTTGTGGCGAGTTGTAAATTAGAATACTGAATTGGAAATAATTAAATTGCATTTTTGTTTAGGTTTTCCCTCTCTGGATGCTACCATTTCAAAAGAGCACAGTTCATGCGAAAGTC
Organism: Mormoops blainvillei; assembly: GCA_004026545.1. Taxonomy (NCBI): domain Eukaryota; kingdom Metazoa; phylum Chordata; class Mammalia; order Chiroptera; family Mormoopidae; genus Mormoops; species Mormoops blainvillei. The sequence goes on from PVJD01002063.1 coordinate 147,659, forward strand.
TGAATAAAATTCACGGAGTAGCATCAAGGACCTCTGAGCCCAGGAAACTGAGTTTGGCAGTGCTAATTTGTATTAAAGTTGTTGTTGCATGACAGCCGGAAAAAGATTTAATGCTTGCCACCTGAATCAAGGCACGGAACATTGGTTTCTATAACTGCCATGAATTTGAATCGAGGCCAGTATCTCTAAATTTGAAATAAACTGATACTCTGTCTTCAAAGAAGATACAGGCCACTTAGGTTGTGGAAGGTATATAGAAAAAAGTATTTCAATTTAATTTTTTAGCAATACACACACGCGCGCGCGCGCACACACACACACACACATCTTTCCAATTAAATTGTTGGGCTCCTCAGCAATGTGGCCTTAGTGGCTCCTGCTGTTTGAGGCTCACACAGGAGAACTAAGAAATGCCCGCGGCCATTTATTATCCACTTTCAGTCAGGAGTTAGCAGAGAGCCTGCACCAGGCTCTGGGTTTGGCGTTTCTCCTCTTACCACGGAGGAGCCGCTCACTTCATCAGAAAGTCATTATCCCTCTTGGATGTCACTATGGTTCAAAGTATTACAGTATTGCTTTAGGAATTTAGATTTTAACCCAGCCGTCCTGCTGTGGTAAAACCTTAGAGCCACCAGATGCAAAATCCATTCACATGCCTACTACAATAAAAATGATGAGGATGACAATAATTCATATTTTGCATTTGCAAAAACATCTTTCATCTGAAGAGCTTTTGTAAATGGAACATGCATCTTGAGATTACTTTATAGAAAGTGATCTCTGAGTCCAATATGGAAATGAATCCACCTCTGAGGTGAAATGTGGCAGCCATTTAATTATTTTTAACAGGGTACACATAAAGCACAGTTGTGTCTCTATGCAATAAGTGTTTTTCTGAGAAACTGTGTAACTTACATGTTACATTAAAATTTCAAATCGTTTTTATTTTTCCTAAAAAAATAACATTTTCTTTTGATTAGAAAAATACTCAGAATTTGCTATTTAAAAATAAATCTCTGTTGAGCTCTTTTTATTCAAACCATAAAAGATTCCCTTAAGGTATCACACAAATGTTTCTCAGGTGTTCTCATAGAAGCACATGTCTTACTGCACATTTTGGTTGGGGAGGTAGTAAGAGCTCCAGCCACATACTGCCTTGATGGGCACAACCCAAACACACGCCACTGCTGATTGCACAAATGCAAATAACCCTGGACCGTTTCTCTTCTGTTTGTACTGTCTATGATCTCACCCACTCCTAGAGGAGCAGCTCTATGCTGATGGCCCATTGCATTGTATCTCTGCTCCCCATGCCTTGCCTCAGTTCCTGCCTTACTTTTGTAACCTTCTCCTCTCTCAAGGTATCGACCCAACACCTCAAATTCCAAAGTAGGATATCCCTTAAAATCAGGCCTGGCTCTATCTGCATATATTCATTAAGTAATTAAGATTCCACCTCATGCTTTTACTTCTGGTATATATGTTCAAGACTTTGCAGTTTTTAAGACAACCTCCTTCTCAAATCCAGTTAGTTCCCCAATTCTGTGCACTTACCTTCTGGTCACAATTGGTCACTTGCATCTCTCCACTCTATTATACGAACCAGCGATTGGGCATTATATCGCTAACTGTAGGGTAAGGGAAAAGAAAGAAAGAGAAACGGAAATCACTTGTTCTCTCACCTGCTAATATCATGCAGGTGGTGGAGGCAGAGTTAAAACTGTTGGCTAAGATAAAACTTGTGGGTACATTACAACTTTCATTTATTTTCCTATAGTGACAGGAATAATTTAAAAGTTCAAGTCCATACTAGAAATAATATGTGTCTGGTTTGACCACTTGTAACAGCTTGTAGCATGGCATGTAGGCATAAGTTATTTTAAGTAAAGATGAAAGGACAATTTTTTTTTAGGTGTAATTAGTGAAGAAGAACAAATTTCAACATACAGAATGGTAGATGCTTGAATAGCATGTTACCATTACAAAGGTATTGGGGAAGATTTTTGTTGTCCTTAACTAGTAATTATAGTGAATATATTCTCCATCAAAAACAAAGACATTCCTCAAGTTATGTCCTTCTTAGAATATTTCAAATAGTGAACATACATGAAAAGCTTTTACTTGTGAAATTTTGTATTTTCCTTTGGACAATGGAAATTCTCTCTGTATTTCACCAGTATTGTGTGTGTGTGTGTATGTGTGTGTATGTGTGTATGCTTTCTATTGATAGAATGATTTATTAGATTAAATGATATGTTTATATTTCCACTACTCAGGGGCCAGGGCATTCATTTATATTGAATCATTCATTTTTGAGATGAACACTTTCATCTGGCATTGTAGGTTTTCACTTAATTTTGCTCTTAGAACAATAATCTTAAATGTAAAATTTCCTTTTATAAATGGAAAAACAACATACACCAGTATTCATTCCAAAAGTCTTTGCCAAATGCTATAAATTTAAATCTTTGGCTGAAACTATATGATAGATTTTGGGTTTTCTTATTCTCCATTAATGGCTATAAATTAGCAGTGTTGTGCTATATTTATGCAATTTAGCAAAGCTTATTGAACTAAATAGAATTATTAAGTGTTATGCAGAAAAACTCATTAAGAAGAAAAATTGTTTAACTAATGTGGTTTAAAATGAAGCCTAACTGACCAGATTTGGTGTATATAACCTATTGTATGTTTGCCCATGGCCTGAAAATGAGTTGCTTATTATTTAGATGTAACCCTGACCTGGGTTATAATGGCTCAATCTTAGTTTGGTTTGGTTTTAATCCTTGCTCTATTTTAGGATTTTGTATGGAGTTAGAAGCAGAATGAGGATTCTTTTTCACACTGCTTTTCAGAGATCTTCCTCTTGGATTGGAATGATATCTTTATATAAATCTTGTCACTTTTTAAGTGCTTATATAAGGTAAAAATGCTCAAAGAGAGTTAAGTAGATGCAAGAAAGGGAAAAAGATGAATTGTAATAACTACATACAAAAAATAAAAGAGGTGAATTATAACAGATCTGGTGTTCTTTTATCAATATTTTGTTTACATCTGTCTTTAGAGATATGGCCGTATAAGTTCAGTAAGTACCTAAATACTTACCTTTTAATTCTCTATAAGCCTTTTATTTTGTGCTGCATTTTGTGTGGAAATAATATTTAAAGCAGTTTTAAATTCTCTTCTAGTATTTACAGAATTTCTTCCAACAACATTATCAGGCAAATTGGATAACATTGGGATAGCTGGAATGTTGTTGTGTTTGCATGTATTTTTCTGAGATGGGAACTGCTTCTAAAAAAAAAAACAACACAATGGAACTAAAATAATGTCTTTATTGTTCATTCTTAACAGAAGCTCTATTTTCTTTTGTAGGGTGGAAATGGTTGACGTTAATTATCCTTAGTCATGTGAATATTCTGTGAATTTTTGCCCTGTGTTATCAGCCAGTTTCTAGAGGAATGGCCACCAAGTGTACAGATCCAATTTTGTCATTCCAATGTTCTAAAAGCACAGTATCTGATCAAATTGTTAAGGACAATTGCATCAAAGGGGGTTTCTGACTTGATGTGTACCTTGTCAACCAATTAAGTCCCGCATAAAGACATAAACAATGTGAAGGCCAAATTATATTTATTCTGTCATAAAGGGAGTTTCCTTAAATTATGCTAATGATTATTACCTAATATTTATGAGGGCCATCTGGGCATGACATACCAGAATACTGTCTCAGCAAGATATGCTTATAGTCAGTTTTAGATAAACAAGCAAATAATATACATTGATAAAGAAAAGAGAGAACAAAATAAATCCTGTAGATGGGCTGGTTACAGTGGTTTTTGTATTGTATATGCCAGTGTCCCACTTTTACTTAGTTGAAGGAGGGCTTCAGCGACGTGTCTTGGGGGAGAGAGGTGCAGGTATGCAGTCTAGAGGGTATGAACATTTTTGAAAAGCCATAAATCTACAGTACACAAATAACTCAGGATATTTGATTATTAAAAGAGTCTACATTGTTGATATTAGGCTGTGTCTTTACAAATTTGGACTTTCAGTGTTTCAAGAATTAATATTTATACTTTTTTTGTATAAGTACAAACAATTTTATTTCTTTCTTCCTTTTTTAAATTTTTTATTGCTGTTTTATTACAGTTGTCCCAATTTTCCCCCCTTGCTTCCCCCTGCCCTGCCTACAGCTCCCCTCCTCCACCCCCTCACCCCGCTCCCACAGTCAGTCCCCACCCTGTTGTCCATGTCCACGGGTCATTTATACTTGTTCTTTTTTTGTATATTTTATTGATTATGCTATTACAATTGTCTCAATTTTTTTCTTCCCTTTATCCCCTCTACCCTGCACCCCATCCCATCATCCCCACGTCAACATTTTCCTGCCACCACTTTCCCCAGCCCCATCCATTTATGCTTTTTTAAAAAAAATACTTTATCTAGTGACTCAGATATATGTTATGTTTACTAAAGGAATTGAGCCTGTTTTGGAATTCTCAGTGTAGACTTTCTAGGGGAGATACTTTTTTCCCCTTGTATGTCAGTGAGGGATTGTTTCAAAAACAAACAAACAAAAAACAAACTCATAAGAAAGAACACATCATAGAAGGGAAGAAAAAGCAGAAACAAAGATCTTAGGCTTCTAGGAGTGCAAACAGTTGATCTCTGTGAGCATTTCTCAGGGATGTTCAGAATTCAGATTCTGAACGTGGATGGCAGCAGCTTGATTCTCCATAAAGCACAGAAATAGCCTAGAAGAAGCTATAAAGTTCTATCATGTCATGGGTTGGTGAGCGAGGATGGATTTACACGATCAAGGATATAAATGGCTTTGAGTGAGTCGTTAGTCATGAGGTCCACGATTCTTCATAATTGACATGGCTTTTCCTTGTTGTTCAGACAGACAGGGATAAGGCTGTGCTATTGTCACGGCAGCCCTAAGGGCACACACGGGAGCCATGGTGAGGGTTCGGGACCCTGTGCAGGAGGCCCTGCCTGCCTCTCGGACAGTCTGTGTGCAGCCGTGGTTTGGGATGTCTTACATCCTTTGGAAATCCCTGACTGGAGCACCATCTTTAGATCGCCCGCTCTCATTTGTATGATTTAGAGAGGAAAATATGAGCAATGGGCTTTTTTTCCGAAGTGCAAATATCTATCTGTGTTTTGAGAATAGATGCAGATATTCTCATGCCATTCCTATGGTTAAGCCTTAAAAGTCATATTTTAATGAGGAAACAGGAAAGCGTACTCTCTTCAACTGAAAATATTTTGGGTACAGTACCCGCCTACCTTCCCAAGAATCATGGCTATGTGACACACTCTGAAAAGGTTTGGATGCGGCCGATTTCTTGTGACCGTCAGGGAGAGTAAGGAGAAAGGGCAACCTCTGTGCGCACTGGTTTATGTGTGTTGATGTCAGTGGGGAGGGTGAGGTTTTTGGTTCCATTACTATGTGTCAAGTATATTTTTAAAAGGTGACCTAAACCTAAAGAAAGGCAATGCTAGCACCAATCAATTACTTTTCCATTAAAATTTTAAGATATTTTTTGGTCTCTCATTGGACACTTTTAATAGCGGCACAAGTCGTAAAAATTCTTTTGAAGGTTAGTGGTAGTTTAAAAAAGTTAGCATAAGATTCAGTAAGAGCAGCTTTGATTGAGCTGGCTGTGGACACACAGGTCTGGGGTGGATGTGGTTTTACGTTATTATTTTTTTTTAAGGTGGAGAGATGAATGAGGCATGCATTCATGTTTTTCACCTAGGCCAAATGGAAGACTTTTCAGTGATGTAACCCATTAGGTTGGAGAAGCTTTTCTGTAGAGCTGCCCCGCGGCGCTGAGAATAAGTTATGAATGCGGCACTGTTTCAGCGCACAGGGCCTTGCCGGGAAGAGAGCCGTGTGCCTGGGCCCCAGCTATTGAGAAGATGCCAGTCAGGGATGAAAATGTCTTTCATGAAACTATAGCTAACTTCCCTGTGACACATTACCATAAAGCAGAGAGTATTTTTAAAACCAACAGTGTGAAAGTAAGCACAATGCCTTATAAAAGTCAGAAGGCTTTATTTTAAAGTATGAATGTTGGGTGCCTAAAAATATACAGGTTGGTGTCAGAATTCTTTTCAGTGAATTGGCCTAAGCAATTTCCCTTCCCTCCCCCTCCCTCCGTGTTCACAGCTCTGATTTCTTTTGCCTTTTGGTTACAAGCACAAAAGATGTCTTCTGAGACAAATGCTGGGGCATGACATCAGGACGAAGGAATGCCTAGTCCAGGCCAGCATGTTTAAAAGCATCAGCTGCTTGAAAAAATGTTACATTTTCCAGAATGGATTAAAAATGATGATGACCCATGAGAGGGGAGAGTTATGTGTAGACTTTTATAGAGGCTTTTTTGTTATTATTTCCAGTGATCAGAGACATAATAAAATTGGAATTAGATTTTCAGCATTTGTAATACGGTATTTTTCTTCAAATGGAAGATGCCCTGTGGTTTTTATAAAACAAGTGAGAACAATGACAACAATAGGGCAGCACAAGGTTTAAATTTTGTAAAAAATTCAAACTTAAAATTGTAAATTTTAAGTGCTGAATCTTTTCTTTTTTTCAGTTTTATGAATTTATAAGACTAATTGCTAAATGACTGTTATATGAAAAAATAATTTTAATTTCTTTTTGTTCTTCTTAGATATTATCATGATTTCTTTTGGAACATTTTTATGAAATGTCCTGTACTTGGGTAAAGTGGATATTAATTCAAGTAACAACTAAACATTTTGTCATGACTCAACATATGTAAGAAATTCTTTTTAAACTGTCAATATCCTTATAAATTTCCTTATTGTTATTAATTTCCACTCTTGGTTCTATGTACATCAGTAGAAGAAAATGAAAGTTGTGGAAAAATTTTTAACAAGTACAGTGTCAATAAAATATATCAAAATCTCAATATGTAAAATATTCAAATCAGACTGAAGAAGTTATTAGTTTGGTGGTGATTTATTGCCTATATATTTAAGAATTATAATCTCTAAATATTTGAATTCTCTGTTAAATTATACTTAAAGTAGTAATCATGTTCAAAGGTAAGCTGAATCACATTAAAATTTTCAAGAATTTCTTTGTGATTCTCACTGGGCAGTGCCAAACGGAAGATGGCTAGGAGTGGTCCGCTAAGTGTCAGGAACTAGAGATGAGGCTTTTATAGAGGAGACACTGAAACAAGGATGTTCCTTGATTGGCTGTAGCTTAAGCAGTTATGTGGGAGAGCCTCATTGGCTGTTCGTAATTGGTTGTTCTTAAGTCTCATTTTCTCAGCTTCCAGGCTTTGGTCTCGGTTTACTTGCTAGTCACCGAGGCATTAGAGCCACCCCAGGCTAATGGCCTCCTTGTTTAATTACTTTAACAATTATTATGTAAAAGATGCTAAAGCTGTTTATACCAAGAAAAGTATTCAGGGATCAGATGATTTCTACCTCCATGGAAATGAGAAAACACAAACATTAAGGAAAGGAAAGACTGAGGAGGGAGATGACTGGGTTTATCTGAAGGCAATTCAAAGTGAGTGTGGCTTTTGAGCCACACAGAAAATGGGGGCTTGTGAGAAGGGAGAGTTTGCTTACTTAACAAGGCCTTGAGGTCTTAAGAGAGGAGGGAGGCTGGCAAAAGGCAGCTCGGTCTACTTTTTATCTGTTCTTTCTGGAAGTTGATCCATTAGAAATGACAAGACAATGATGGGACTAGAGAGACCTTTCACATATTGCTTCATTCCTTGGCCACATGCTCACTAAGGGCTTTTCCTTGGGGTAAGAACACAGCTACCTTAATATTAGAACAAAACAGGGTAAGTTTATACATGCAGAAGATAAACCAAATATCTTTAATAGACTTCTGGATAATTCTTCTAATCAAAATATGGATTGAAGATATTTACTCCTTAATAGTTGCTGCCTCTTTGACTTTCCTTCTTCTAATAGGTTTTTCTGGTAATTTCTCCACAATACATATGTACTTGTAATTTTAATAGATACATTATAAAGCATTTGGGGATTTTGTAGCTGTTTATAGCATTCAGCATACTTCGGGAATGACAGAAAAAGATTCCTGGTTGAGCATTTGTTATTGTTATTTTGGTGACCATTTGACTGAACAAAAGAAAACCAAACAAACCCTGAAACAATTATTTTTACTCATAAGACTGCATTTTCTGCATGTTCATAGCAGACCTTTATTAAAGAAAAGCCTCAATAGGACAGTTTTCTTTAATCTTTCATTTTTTAGTTAAAAATTATAAAGGATAATTTCTTATGGTTTATGTCAGTGGTAGAGAAACAGGCACATCCCCTATGTTAACAATGATTCATTAAGATATAATGATGGGTAACAACCTGCCTACTCCATAAACATGTTTAGGTTTCAAGCTTTTGACTGATCTATTATATCAGAAGAATGAGAAAATCTTGTATTTATATAAAATCTTTTATATGAGGACCCTGGAGGCTGACTTCGGTTTTATACCACTAATGAGATATGTCATCTTTAGGGATATCACCAATCATAGTGGCGCCACCAATAACTAAGTAGACTGGACACATGTCTCTCTTGTCTTCCTCGTTATGCTACTGATGTGACTTGACTTAACTTCTTTCACACTTCTCTGGGTTCATTTGGCTTCTCAGCTACCTAATTTGTACCCCTCAAGAAAACCTTTTAATTTATATTTTCCTCTAGATCTATTTATTTTTTATCTCCAGTTGTGAAATCCATGGCACAACTCTAGAAAATTGTCCCACCTCATGATACCTACCACATCAGATCCCAGTCCGAGTGTGGGGAGGGCAGTAACGAGACAGACACATGTGCAAAACAATAGTTTTAGTGAGTATGACATACACTGTGGAAGAAGCAGGTACAGAATGTTCTGGTGCTATAGAGTTGAGACAGCAGACTCATTGTAAAGGCTCAGGAATGAATGCCAAGAGCACAGGAACCCTTTAAATCTTGGAGCATGAGAAAGAACTGGGCAGGTAGACAAAGTGGAGAAGGACATTCTAGGCACAGAGGCAGAAAATCCATAAGGAAACCCATGTGGGCTCTTGTGATTGGACATGTGGTTATATGACAGGAAATAGGCTGGAAAACTACAGTTTGGGAAATCATTAAAACCTGTAATTTGTTCACTGGATTTTGAACTTTATTTTGTACTTTCTATCACATTGCCTGTGAATTGAATTAAACTGAAAGGGCTACAGAAGATCCGTTTGGAAGTGAGCTGGTTAGATGTGAATTTTAGAAGGCTAACTGGTGGTGATGTGGAGAGAGGAGGGAGGTGACCTCAGAGGAAGGAGATGCCAGTGTGAGGCTGTGAGTCCCCAGGTAAGAGATGGCACTCTGATCCAAAGCCGTGTGGATAAAGCAGGGCTGGATAAATTACAGGAGGTTCAATTTACAGTACTGAATAACTGAGCGGATGCGAGGGAGGAGAGTCGTGATAAGCAAAGGTTTCTGACTCAGTGGGCTGAGTTTTCATTCCCTGAAACAGGAAGTAGGAGAAGGAGCAGATTTGCACCAGAAGATGAGGATGCTCATTTTGGGTGTTTTGAAACTGAGGACTTCCATTAAAAAATGGCACAAAATGGCAGAAACTCAAAATTTGTTGACTAATTCGGAGTATGAAAATAATTGAATGTATTTGATAAGTGAATGCTGTGGAATGAGTGAATGGATGTGGAGATTAGCCATCAATTCATTACATTTTAAATAACTATTATTGGCTTACTGTAATCATTTAAAAACCAGATAGCACAATAGGAAGCATTCAAATTACTATAAAAACAAAGAATAAGTAGCAGAAACAATTCTTTATGCTGTGGAAACATTTGCAAATAGGTTAAAATGGCTATATGTAACCCTGAACTTGAAGGTGATTAGTCTGAGTGCTACCATTTCCCCCTCGCTGATTGCCTAATTTTGGAATTTTAAAAAAAACAGTGGAAGACAAATTCAGTAGGAAGACGAGTGACCAATTAAAAAAAACCCCTCAAAAGTAGGAGTGAACATAGTTTTTAAAAAGTTGGAGAATTAATCCATTTGGATTCAAGGCTTGTTCTTGGTGAGATTTATTATATTATGGGAGGCTTGTCAGGATCAGTGAGATAGGTACAGGATGGTTATAAATGGCCCTATAAAGGTATATTTGTGATTATTTTGTGATAAGGATTGATATTCTTCATGTTCCCCTTGGAAAGCCAACTTGGTTAATGGGGCTATAATTCCAAAAGACTCAAAACCCATTTAGAATGTAATCTCAACAGAAGGGGCACTATCCCCTTCTAAGACTACCTAGGAGGTCCTCCCTCTGGCAGAATCAAGATAAGCAGGTGGAGGGATCCCTGGCCCTTTGGCAAACATAGCCTTGGCTTCTAGCTCTCTGTCCATCTGCCAGTTTCTCCACAATGCTATTAACATCTTCCTTTGAAGCTGTTCAAGGTACTGGGTCATATCCTTGCAAGGGCAGTGGGGACTGGATGTAGATAGAATTCTTTCATCTTAGAAGCTATTAAAATAACACACATCATTCATTTTATGACTAGATGACGAAAAATTTCCGTGACATTTATTTTCCTTATATCGCATCATCCAGGTCGTGACCCATGACGAGGTAGCTCAAAGCAATTTGACTGGATTGTAAATGCTACCCCCTATAGTCAACATTACAAAATATCATTGAGAATTAGTTCAAAAATACTTAGTATTGCGCCCCTCTTTGGGCCTCACAGTAAGGCCTTCATTGCTGTGTTTATTTGTCCGGGGCTGGCACAGGGTCTGTCATTCAGCTTCACCAGCTCGGAAGCCTGACGTCAGCACTCAGAGGGTAGATCCATCTCTCTCGGGTGGACTCTCATTAACCACACCCTTGAAGCTAATAAGACAAGAATGCCATATTATCTATTTGCAATAAGAAAAACAGTTACACAGATGGAATGCCTGTCTTAGCAAGACGACGTGCTTTCCCGACGTGGGCGGCAGATCACACTCAGGAGGGGTCCATGAGCGTGGACTCAGCATGGTGGGGCGGGGCGAATCAGACTCACAGCCTGCTGCCGCCATGTGCCCATGGACTGTGCCCTGGTCAGTAGGACATTACCCCTCAAAGCCTGCTAACTGAGGCTGCGCCTCTGTGGACACTGTGTGGAAGGGCACATCCAGCACTTGTCTCTGTGGTTAAGGAGCCCCTTAATCAAATGCCGATGTGGCTTAGAAGCCATTCTGTTTCTTCATAATGACACTGCTTTTTCTTTACTCTCATTTGATACTGTTATGGTAGATATTTCATAGGTCGGTTTAACTTCCAGTTGTTTGGAGGATGCCACTGTTCAGCCCCCAGGTACAGGAGAGCTGAGGTAGCAGGAGATGACCAGCAGGGGCTGCCTCCCTCCCTGTTCCTGGTCTTAGAACCCACATGACACAGAGCCTGGCATGCGGCTGTCCAGAAAATAAGTTGCTGTAGTTATTGTCGTTTTAGGAGTAGAGGAACAAGTAGGGAGCCAGGGAGGGCAGTGACCACTTTTTCTGAGCCCAGTATCAAGACACAGGCCATTTTATGCCTTCATATGAAGGCACTAAACATTAATGAATTATCCTTATTGAATTGTTTGAAATATATGTAATATTATGATTAAGTTCAGCATGGAGAGGAATGAGTTAAACATGACTCTGAAATTCTGCATGACTAGAACAATGGTGATATCAATAATCAAAAGTGTAAGATTAACTATGGAGCTGGTTTGGCAAAGAAATAATTCTCTGGGGACTATGCTATATATGAATTTATATTATTGTATTAAACTGAAAATACCCATTGGTCCTCAAAAAAGGCCTGTGTGGGAGAACAGAGATGTGAAAGTAGGTTGGTAAGGCATAGTTTTGGAGGTTTGAGAGTAGGAAGAACAAAGATACTCTAAAGAAAATTAAAAACAACAACAACGTTCAAGGAGGTTGCTGAAGAGTAGAATCAGGAACTATGAAGAGGTGAGAGGGAATTCTAGAGGGAAATGTAATTGAATGTAATCAAATTCCTTGCTTGGTGTGGGGTCAGGAGATTTAGGTGGTGAGAAATTAAAGAGGAAATTATAAGCAAATATGCAAAGGTGAAAGTAGATTTTGGGTCTAGAAAGGGCCACTGAATTTGATAATAATGTCAAACTTGACAAAAGATCCACTTATTAGCCACTTTGTATTTTTTATTAGTTCAACTATGGGTTATTTTCCACTTGCCAGGCAGAAGTGCTGGAATTCCCTGACAGATTATAGCCTTTATTTCCCACTATAAATTAATCATTTACTCCAATTAATTTTCAATTAACTTGACTTAAATTTTAAGTGAAGGTGAAGTTAGTAAAAAAAAAAAAACGAAGAAGAAATAAAAGCATTAGAATATAAGAATACTGCTATCTTTTTATGGACTGATGTCTCTTCGTAGCTTCATAGAGATAGTCAAATTTTGATTAATGAAATGGTGGCACAAGAATCTCCCCGGTTCTGATATTATCAGATACTCTGTTTAATTAAGCACTTTTGTTTACATAAACAGGATCTCAGCTTATCCGTAGCCCAGATGGAATTTGAAGAGGAGGATATTTAAGTCAAATTAATTACCTCCTGCCCCAGGGAAAGAAAACCAGCAAGTTTGCAGAGATATCTTCCTTTGACTTTTCCAAGTTAAAGAGGTGATAGAGAGGATGGGTGCTCCCTGGGGGAGGGAGAGAAGGAATATGGAGGATGGACTGAGATAGTTCATATTATTTTATTTGAAATATGGTATTATGAGTGTCATGAATACTGTAAATTTACAAGTACTTATATATTCATACTTAAGTGCATACTATTGAGGAAAAATTGAAATACTTTTGGGATTCCATGATACTTTTTCTATCTCTTAGAACAGATACTTGGCAAACTGACTCTTTGGATATTAAATTAATATCCTACTAACCGTGAGTTACAGTAGGTTAATGCTGCCTATACCTCTTTTTCAGCAAATACAGAAAATCATACATTAAAACTATAATAACTAAATCTACTAAACTCTTTCTAAGTGCAGATTACAGCACAGAATATTTTTCCTCCTTAAAGATATTATTAAATGAATAACAATGATTTTATGAAAAGAGATTCTCACCTTTGATGAAGTTTGCAAGATAATTATTTGTTACTGGTACCTTAAATTTATAAAAAAATTTTTTAAAAAGATTTTATTTATTTTATTTTTAGACAGAGGGAAGGAAGAGAGAAAGAGAGGGAGGGAAACATCAATGTGTGGTTGCCTCTCATGCACCCCCTACTGCGGACCTGGCCCCGCAACCCAGGCATGTGCCCTGACTGGGGAATTGAACTTGCGACACTTCAGTTCACAGACTGGCACTCAATCCCCTGAGCTACACCAGCCAGGGCTATAAAAATTTTAAACAGCCATTCTTGTATTTATATTTTAGGTATTTAAGAACTTTGAGTTTCTCGAATCATGATTCTCTACTTGGAACAATCTTCATTTACTAAAGAAGCAAGTGACTCATGGGAAAATTATAAAGACAGGAAATAACAAGGACTGTTTTAATAGGGTGCTAAAGCAGGTGCAGCTCAGCACAGTGGAAGGAGCATGGGTTCAAATCCTGGTTCTGACACTAGCTTTGTGGTTTTGGGTAAATTATTTAACTCATCCAAGCCTCAGGTTATCACTTGCAAACTGGAAATAATCCTTGTACAGAGCTTCTTTAGAACAAAACAGGATGGTGTAGGTAAATATGCCAGACACAGGAGGTGTTCAGTATACGATGATTCTGCATAAGGAGAGCCCTCTGAGCACTTTTGCTCATGGAGAAAACAACCATGGATTGGGAACCAATCTTTCTGGAGGAGATACCAATAGGAACTTTTAAATCATCTTTTTAGCTATTGTTACCTCAGCCACAGTTCATTTTTTTTCACTTTGTCTGCGTCCATTCACTTTTATGGTCAGGTTCACTTTGTATTCAAATGTGAGCATTTTCCAAACTGCTTTCCTTGGCCCTCATCTCTTCTTCTTCTACATTTCTTCTTGAGCTCTCTTGTTCTGCACTATCTCCTTCAACTATCCTGTCTTTTTAAAAAATATATATTTTATTGGTTTTGCTATTATAGTTGTCCCAATTTTCCACCTTTTGCTCCCCTGTGCCCGGTACCCCCATTCCCTCCAGCAATCCCCTCCCTTAGTTCATGTCCGTGGGTCATGCATATGAGCTCTTTGGCTACTCCGTTTCCTATACTGTTATTAACAGCCCCTTGTCTGTTTTGTACCTACCAGTTTGTACTTCTTAATCCCTGCACCTTTTTCCCCATTCTCCCTTTTTCCTCCTCCTAGTTGATAACCCTCCAAATGATCTCCATATCTATGATTCTGTTCCTGTTCTGCTTCCTTGCTTAGTTTGTTTTTTAGCTTCAGTTGTTGATAGTTGTGAATTTGTTGCCGTTTTAATGTCCATAGTTTTGATCTTCTTTTTTTTATATAGTTCCCTTTAACATTTCATATAATAATGGCTTGGTGATGCCGAAAGAGGACCCCACCAAGACACATCATAATTAAAATGCCAAAGGTTAAAGATAGAGAATCTTAAAAGTAGCAAGAAAAAGCAGGGAGTTACCTACAAAGGAGTTCCCACAAGACTGTCGGCTGAATTTTCAAAAGATACTCTGCAGGTTAGAACGGACTGGCAAGAAGTATTCAAAGTGATGAAAAGCCAGGTCCTACCACCTAGATTACTGTATCCAGCAAAGCTGTCATTTAGAATGGAAGGGCAGATAAAGAGCTTCCCAGACAAGATAAAACTAAAGGAGTTCATCACCACCAACTGTCCTCTCTTAATCACGCTAAACTTGCAGTGAAGCTCAACTGCATTCCTTAATTCCTGATGACCGTTGTTCACATTTGGTAGATGCTCAGCTCTTCAAAATCAGCCCTTCTAAATCCTTTCCTTCACTAAGGGCTTTCTTCTTGTTGTTCTGTAGTCTGGTTTTATCAGTGAACCGTCCATACCGTACTCAACCTAGAAACCCTAGAGTCACGGCTTACATGGTTATTTCTTCCTCCTCTTCGCAGTTCGTTCTGCCAGATTCTCCTGTTTCCCATCGCTCTGGTCCAGCACAGGCACTGCCCCCTTTCAGCTAGGAAACTGGAACAGCCTCTTAACTGCCTTCAGTCCTTCCAAGTCTGGGCCTGTTTTAAAACTCCCACTGATGTATCGGCCTCTGTGGAAAACAGTTTGGTTGATCATCACAAAGTTACCTGGCAATTCCACTCCTCGGTATCTATCCAAAAGATTTGTAAACATGCACTCAAACAATTAAAAGTATTCTCATGTTCATAGCAGCACTATTCACAGTACCCAAAAGCTGGAAACAGTCCAAATGCCTATCAACGGATGGACCGATAAGGAAATTGTGTTATACACGTAAAATGGAATATTATTCAGCCATTAAAGGGAATAAAGTGATATACGTACAAATGTGGATGAATCTCAAAAATGTTGGGCTAAAGAAGCCAGAAACAAAAGGTCACGTATTACATGATTTCATAGATGTGAAGAGGAAAATCCATAAAGATAGAACACAGATTGATGGTTCCCAGGACACAGGGGAATTAGGGAATGACAACAACTGCCTAACAGGTATGGGTTTTCTTTTTTGGATGATAGAAATATTTTAGAACTAGATAGAGCTGCTGGTTGCTTTTCCTCATTCAGTAAATGCCATGGAATTCTTCACTTTACAATGATTCATTTTATATTATGTGCATTTCTCCTCAACTTAAAAAAAAACCAGCACACTTTCACTGGTTCCCCTTTTTGTCCAGAATGAAGCTGTCGTTCCCACCCATTGGGGGAATAGGTGCTGTTGCCTGAACACCCTGTATCCTTCCATTGTTCTCTACCTTGGCTCATGCTCTTCTCCCTGACTCCTTTCCTGGTGAAGCCCAACTGCATCCTTTGAGGAAGAACAGAGATGTCTGAAATTCCTCTCTGAAATACTCCCTTCTCGTGCCTCCCACCCAGGTGATGCCAGTTCTTCCTCCCTCTCCTTGTTCTCACAGGAACTGCCTGCAGCCCACATCATGCTGTGTGGAGGTCGGCAATGTCCCTGCCTCTCTCCATGCTGGACAGGCCGTCACTGGGCTGGCCCTTCATACGCCTCATGTCTGTGCTCCCCTTTCCCAGTACAGTGGGAGGGCCACAGCTGGGACTCAAAGTTGGCTTTTAAGTTTTAATTTTGAAGAGTAATTTTGCTTCTTTAATTTCAGTTATTGACTATGGTAAAAAAAAATTCCAGTTGAACTTCTTTTCTATCCCTTGATTTATAATAGGACTACTGGGAGGAATTAGATGGGGATCATTATACATGTTCTATTTATTGTTAAACACAATTGCACTTTGTAAATGATTATCCAGTGTATATTTCCATCTTGAAGTATTTTTATTTCCATTAAATATAGGTATGTTTAAACATTTATTTTCTTTGATATGTTAGAGAAGAAACAATTTTATTGTAATCTTTTTACATTTGGTAAAGAATTCCCTCCCGTCCCTCAGATTACATGCTTGGGGGGAAAATTCTTTTAGTGATGTATTTTTCTAGGCCTAGTTATCCTTACTGTGACTTGGTTCCTCTTTTTTGTAAAAAAAAAACAAAACTTGTTTAGATTGGGTTTTTGTTGCTTGTAGTAAGAAATATACTGCATAGTGTGACTTAGTATGCTATGAGTGCTGTATTGGCTCTGCGGGCTTTGACCAGGAGGAAGATTCAGTCCTTGTCCCAAGGTGTTTGCAGTGGGGTTGGGGGAAACAGGCAGGGAAGCCTACAATTACCACCTCGCATGATGAATGCTATAGTTGACCTTTACACAAATGACCTGGTATCTCCACGGAGGGAGGCCCTCACTGTGCCATGGGGAACAGAGGAGGTGGCACAGGTGTGGGGTTATGAGTGGGTATCAACAGGGTCAGATGTGTCTGGAGAGTGTCAACAACCTGTGACTTAAAATATTTTTACCAGTTGCTGCCCAGATCAGACACATGTGAACCAGTTTTGATCAATTTGAACTTATTTGCTACCAAATGTCGAGTTAGACCTATCTAAGTGGCTATTGCCAAAATGTGATTTACTAGAGAGCATTTCAGCTCAGAGGCCGGTGAAATGTGCGGTGTTGTTCAGCGTTTTTGTTCCTCTGGGCTGCGGGATATTTGGTTGCTGAGATTAAGTCTGTGGGCCAGCTCATTCCCTGATGACACTGGATCAACGAGGGTGTCACTGCGAGATGGTGTGTGTGTTTATGTCGTACATGCCTATTTTGTGAGTTGTTTCACATCTGGTGCCAATATTTGAGTAGAAGTTTGAACTTCAATTAGTTGAGTTTATGAAGCACTGACAGCGTAGGGCAACATATGAGGCATGTAGGAAATTACAAAGGAAATAGGAAACACAGTCTTTGTTCATATTGAGTTTATAATCTAATGGAACAAATATAAATGGAGATACATGATAACAGATAAAATAAACATAAAAACGCGGCTATAACTAGTTACAGATGGATAGAGATATTCGCACAAGTGCGGTGGGTTGGGAAAATGGTTGCAGTGACTGTTGTCAGCTTGGGGAGTCAGTTGTTTTAATAACAGGATGTACAACTTAGGCAAATGTATTAAGGACAAGAAGGACAAGGATTAGTGTGGGGGAAATCGTTCTAGGAAGTAGGAATGAAAGTGAGTAAAATAAATGAAAACACAGGGACTAGTTGGGCTATTTATAGACAGCCGTAAGGTTTGCTTGAACAGCCATCGATTTGTAGCACATGGATTTATTTTAGAAAATCTTAGTGTAGGCTCACTGATGTAACAAATAATCCCAAATATCAGTGACTTAATCCAATCCAAAGCTACTTTTTATATTAGACCCAATGGGAATCTGCATTGGTGGGGTGCTCTCTATTCTGTGCAGCTTTGCAGGGTTCCAGGCTACTAACATCTAGGCTCTACGAGCCTTTCACTAAGCTGGTGGAAGGGACAGAGGGTGGAAGAGAGTCTAAGGGAAGGCTCTGTGGGCCCAGCTTGAAGTAACCCTGCAGCCTTTCCTCTGACCAGAACTCAGAGCCCCTCTATGCATGAGTCTGTGAAGTGCCTAGGAGGAAAAAGGCATGAGTTTGGGGGCACACAGAGCAGCCTCTTGCTATCACCTTTATGTTGGTATCTTCTGAATCTAGATCCTGTCCTTATTTTTTTCACCTGAAGTTTAGTTTGTTCTCCTCGATTTGCCTAGTGAACTTAGGTGCCATGCCATCACCTCCAAGTAACCACCCTTCCTTTCCCAGCTTCTTTATTTTTTAATCAACTTTTTCTTCATTGTTTTATGGCCTTGGCATACCTCAGAGTCACTGTTCACCTCCTTCTCTTCTTTACTTCATATATTTAACAATGTTCCTTCAGAATGCCTGTTCAATCTTGCTCGTTTATTCCTTTGTCTGTCCTTTGGATGCTTGTCAGTGACCTCATCTCCTAACAACTAGCTGGTATCATAATTTCCCACCTGGAACTACACCTAAAAATTGCTACTAGACAAATACTTTCATCATGCAACACCCTCACTCAGTAGTCATTTTCCTTCCTTTTCATGTGAGTATGAATTCAAAATTCCTCCATTTTACTTAATCACTGTTATCCTGCCTCCACCTCCTTTCCACCTCATTTCTGCTTGCCGAGCTCAAGAAGGCTGTATTTCTACTCCAGGCTGGCTGGTCTCATCAGTCTCTGGATTTAGAGGATGCTAATCCCCACCCTGGAGACATGAGCTTCCCCTGGAGAGTGTGCAATCCTGCGCCCTTTTGGAGCAAGCCCCCGCATAGGTCATGTACCATGCACAAACACAGTGGCTCCCAGTAATCGTTGACTTGTGTGTTCCACTCACTCTTGTGGGCATTCAGTCATGGACAGCCTCGTTTTGTTACAAAAATGTTTAATGTGTGTATGTTTTGTGTCTTCACGTTGATTGGTTAGATCCATAAGGGCAGGAATTATATCATATATCTTATCATTTCCCACAGGGCCTCGCATACAACTAGGCACCAAGTGATTACTCAACAACTACTTGCTGAATGAATGTATTGAATGGAGATGAAGGCACTTAGGTGTGAAGATAATCATTTGGATAGGACTTTTCATTTGATTCAAGAGGCAATTGGGAGCCATTGATGGCTTCTGAGAACAGGAATCAAAAATTACTCATGGAAGAGGATTCTTATGGTTATATGTAGGATCCTGTCAAGTTGAAAATAGACAAATACAAAATGTTAGAAATGGAGTTAAAGCAAAGAGCCTGCTTTGTTCATGCAAAGAAGATAGGAGCCCTGTTCTTTACAGGATTGGAGAAAGCGGAGGTCTGAAGCCAGAGGGGGTCCCTGGTGGGATTTCTTGTTGTGCAGCACAAGACATAAAAGTGAATGATAGGACTTACTGACACCTGATAGCAAAGGAGAGAGGTGGCTCTCATGAAACCTGTTAGCAATGCAATATTGATGGTTACAAATTAGGAATGAATGATGATTTGGATGAATGTGATGTGCTGATTTAATGCCAGTTCAGTTCCCAGTTGCAGCAGGACTTTCAGATACATATATCCTACAGACACTGGCAGCATCAGATGTTTGAAAGAGCTCTGATTACAACGTTAAGACACCAATGATCTAGTCTTGGCTTTGTTGTCACTGTAGTTTGCAACCTTGTGCCATCATTCACATTCTTTGTATGAGTGTGTTAGGTGAGAGCTTTTTCATGGGGTGGATCCATTGAAAAAGGTTTTCATAGTCAATAAATTTTAGAAATGCTATCTATTTTTCCACATTGTAAGTGAACATTTCAAATATACAGAATACTTGAAAGACTTTTACAGTAATCGCCCAGATACCCATCACTTAGATTTGACAGTGAACATTTTACTATACTTGCTTTATTATATATCTGTTTTTCTGGCCACTTTATCTGGTCATCATTTTGTTTCTTCCTCCTTCTATTTATTATTATTATTACTATTATTGTTATTTATAATGCTGGTCAAGAAGAGAACACATAGTAGTAATGAACGATAGGTTTTCAGAAGTGCTCGTTACTTATAAAGAATTTGGATTGCTTTCATCTGAATCCTTGCGGTCATCTTCAAACACTCTGTTTTATCCCATACCTAGTCCAATGGCTTCATTCTTGAATCACCTATTTAATACTCCACATTCAGTTCATCTGAAGAGAAAATTTAGAAAGGTACGGAGGTAGCAGAAGTGAGCCATCTGGGCTGCGTCGGCTCGGGAAGCAAGTCACAGAGGCCGAAGAAGGGCCTGAGGAGCTTCGGAGAGAGGAAGGCAAAGACAACACGTCTGAGGGAAGGCAGAGGGGGACGGGAAAGGCACGGGTGCACTCCTGGGAGGGACAGTGCCAAAAACCATATTTTTCTAAGTCGGTAATTGACAATTTGAGTTCTAAGTCATCTCACTATTTTTATTTTTTAAGAGAAGCCATTTTGCATTCAGGTATTGACTTTACTGAGCATAGATGCGAGAGTTCTGCTATAGAGGTATGTATCATAGCCATGTGGGGATTCTAATAAAGGTAAGAACTTCGTTCGCAGTTTTTGTTTCATTTCTTTATTCAATTTAAGACATCCAAATTTCCTTCCCATTTTTGCTGTAAATATATTTCAACATTAGCCCCTTTTAATCCCTTTCACCTTTTAACCACATACACAAAATAAATACTTATCAGTTACTGACGAATTGGAATGTAAGCTCAATTATGTTAAAAACTAATGGGTAACACTAACACATAGTAACAGCTCCTTTTGCAATATTTATTCTCTGGGTGATAAAAAAAATAAGCCCATAGCCCATTGCTGCAGAAAGAATTTAGCTACAAGTTTATCAATTTGAGCAGGCCAACTGCACAACTAAATGCATGTGAAACTTAACAAATCCCTTGGGGAAGCTGACTCTAAGAATTTTCTAGTCTGTGTCGAGTTACTGAGGTGCGACATGGTAGATTGGACTTAATGCCTTAGGCAAGCACAATGAAATAGAGACAGTTTAAGATTTTCCTGTGTCCATGAAGGGATCTCTGGTAGGTATCTAAATGAAGCTTTCAGAAGGGAATATAACAACATCATGAACTCTCTCCCCTTATATTTTGGTGAGTTATTTTTGTTTAGAAGAAATTCAAGGAAGAGTTACACTGGGTAAGTTTGTAACAGATGAAAGATTTAAGACTATGATTTGCTTCATAGGAATGTGAGAAAATACAAAGCATTTTTCCTTTAGATTTTAAATTTTCACTTTCAAGGAGAAAAATTCAAGAATAGTATATGTGTTTCATTGGAAGTACTTTGGGTTATGGCAGTTTGATTTTGTAGCATCTTAAAATTGACCATCCCACCCACCCCAGGATTTCACAACAGTTTGGTGTAAGAAAGTTACTAGAGTCTCATTACCTTGGTTCGAAACCCAATTATGCCACCCAGTAATGTGTGCATCAGGGCAAATTAGTTAACCTCACTTTTCTAACTTGTGAAATGGGAATAATATCGTCACTTTTAGGCTTTTGTGAAGATTAAATGAATTAATACATATGAAGCACTGAGAATAGTGCTTGACACATACATAGCACTCAATAAGTGCTAGCTATGTAACAACAATGACTATAATAATTTTTACTATTGTTACTCTGTGATCCTTCAGAAAATACTAGATTGCAGTTTCTAGAGAGCAGCCATCATGTAGTGTCCCAGTCCTTCAGCGGCACAGTACTCGGCTGATGACCGTCAGCAAAAGGTGGGGCACAAGTAGGTTTATAGTTGTGAGTACACAAAACACAGAGTCGCTTCTTGTATTATTATTTATCAATTATTGTATTATTTTCCATATACACAACTGTAAACTTACTTTAACCTTACCCTGTATGAGAAGTACATTTGAGAGTTGGGTCCATAGCCCCTGAAGAAGTTGGAACCCCTACTAGACAATGTTTTCCACCTACGGAAGGCACTCCTAAAGAGGAAACTCACTCTGAAAATTTAGAACCTTTAATCTTGAGGGAAGTAACAGCAGACTAGAATCGAAGGGGGAATAGTTTTAGGTTTTAAGACATTGGGAATCTTCTCAAAATTGTTAAAGCAACTGCCCCTTGGACGTTACTTGGCTATTGGGTTTTCAGGATTCGGAGATCTTTCCCCCATTTTGTCAAACATCAGCTTTCAGGATAACACTGAAGAGTCTTCACAATCACTGCAGTCCTTTGAAAAAATTCTTTCAATTTATTCCCGGTAACCTGTCCTCATGCTATTGTACTAAAGCTGTATCTCTAACAACAGTCTTCCCACAGAAATCCTGCCTAACCTTGGAAGCATGTAATTCCCTCCCCCTGATCTGGGTGACTGACTGGAAGACAAGGAGCTATGGAGACTGAGCTCGGACATCTCCCTTGACTCTGTCACTGAACTCTTCCCTCATCTCCTCTTCCCCTGCTTGTCTCTAACTCTTCACATTGCATTTTCCAAGCCTGTGCTTCCTCTTTCCCCATTTAGAACTTTCCTAATCAGGACACTTCAGAAGGAGATGGAGAAGAGACCCTGGGGTGGCAAGGATGAAGGGAGGAAGCCTGGGTCTAAAGAGGGCAAGCACATAAATTATGCTTCAGCCTGGGACATTTTGAGGGAAAAGCAGGGCTATTAATAATGACACTGGGAAAACCTGATATAAACCTGGCTGTCCTGGGAAAACTGGGTTCTGGGTCTACCTTGGGCCTAAGAATGTAGGGAAAAGCATCTATTTCCCCATTCCTTTTTCTTGTTCTTTCCACAAAACAACAGTACCACCAACAAATTAATGTCTAAGTTTTTTTTTTGTTTTTTTTTAAGTCACTGGCTGGGGTGTGGCTCAGCCATGATTTATAATCTGGTCATTTTAGAGACTAAGCAGTGAAATCACCAAAAGATGTCTCTCAAATGCCTGCCAAAGGTCACTCAGCAAATAATTATTACTATTATTTTTAATCAAAAGAAACCAGTAGACTTATTTCTTCATTTTTTCCTCTCAGTAGGAGAGAACAAAATGGGAATTCAGTCCTTTGTACAATTGTTGCCCCTCTTTATAGCTTCTATAAAGTTTCATAATGAGAAATGCTGAAAAAATCCCAATGTTTACAACCTAGGACAAGGGTTGGAAGTGCAATTCCCTTTCTCAACAAATGTGACATAACCTGGAAAACTGAGTTAAAATTAATGAAAATATTTATATCTCTAATATGAGCAAATTCATCTGTGCTTGCTTTGGGCCTCCTCATATTGTTAAAATTAGTTGTAGATATTCTATTAGCAATTAACTCTGTAAACATGAGTTCACTGTACATAAACATAGAGTAAATAAACTCAAGTTATGACTTTTTTTGTTATTTATTAGGACATATTTTCCAATTTTTACAATCAGCAACAACATAAAATAATATAGTGTGTCAGTAAATGTAGTAATGTAAAGTATATACTAATTTAAATAAATGTTATTATAAATATCTCCTTTTAAGATTGAATTGTAGCCCTGGCTGTTGTGGTTCAATCGGTTGGAGCATTGTCCCATACACCAAAATGTTGTAGGTTCGATCCCCAGTCAGGTCACAAACATAGGTTGTGGGTTCGATCCCCGGTTGAGGAACCTAGGAGATACAACTGATTGTTTATCTCTCACATTGATGTTTCTTTCTCTCACTCTCTCTCACCCTTACTCTCTCTCTCTAAAAAGCTAAAAAAAAAAAATGTCCTCAGGTGAGGATAAAAAAAAGAGAGAGAGAGGGAGGGAGGGAGTGAATTGTAGGTGCCACATAACATGAAAACTGGGAAAAATTTTAGACAGTAACTAGTGCAACCACCCCAAATGCCAAAGGGCACAGGGAATCTGAGAAACCTGCATCATGGGGCTTGAATCTCTAGTGGCCTCATTCTATAATCTTGTCTGTGTCTCAGATATTATTAGTAAATACTATTAGGCAATAGTAGGTAAATTATGTAATTTTCTATTTTGGCAACCTAAATAACCAGTCAGGATTAGAGACAATGTACTATTTTTAGTGGAATCCCTAATTTAATTAATTCACTCAGGATCTTCAAAAGTTACAAAGGACCTGAAGCAGATATAACTTTATATAATATATTTTCAGTTGTGGAATTCAAATGGGATATTGTTTTGTTCAGCAGATATGGATCGTTTCTTTGTTTTTCAGTAGCAAGTGTCACTACAAATGTCTTATACTTAAAACATAATGTTATTGACCCTTTAACTTGCACTTTGTAGAAATAGAAAAAGCTTCCCAGAGGAAGGATATTTGATATTCCAGTGTAGGGGGTCAACAGACTTTCTTGGTAAAAGGACAGATAGTAAATATTTCTGGCTTTGTGGGCCACAGGGCCTCTTTGACGACTACCCAGTTACGCTGCTGGAGTGCAAGGGCCGTCACAGACAATATGTGAAGAAATGAGCGTGGCTGTGTTCCATACAAACTGTGTTCACAAAAACAGGCAGGGGGTGAATGGGACTGGCCGGGGGACCACAGTTTGCTGACTCCTGTTTTTTTTGTGATGATAGGCCCTAAATTAATGTTAACGTAGATGAAAACTATATTTTAAATTTATTCTAGTTATATATTAAAGAAAAAAGCATGTATCATATCATTTATTGAGGAATTATATATGATTAGGATGTATGCTTATTTTAAATAATTTCTAAAATAAATGTTATAGACAACAACAGAGAAATGCTAACAGAGATTATTACTGCAGTGTTATTTGTAATAGCAAAAAAAGGAAACAACCTAAATGTTCATGGATAAAGAACTGGTTAAACAAACTGTGGAAACCTGCACAGTTAAAAAGAATGAGCTACAAGTATTTTTACTGACAAGGAAATTTCTCCCTAACTCCATTATCTTGAGGGATAAGAACGGCAAGTTATAGAATGATATATACAATATGACACCATTTATGCTAAACAAACAAGTCACAAGAGAATGCTGCATATTCTCTGTGGATACAGATGTATGTTTGTAAACTTAACAGGAGAAAAACTCTAACCTAATAGCAGTGGGGATAACTCAGCAGAGGAACTGGGTTTAGGACCATTAGTCAGAGGTCAAAGAGAACGTTAAACCACAAAGACGTTAGAGAGTGACGTGCAAACAATGCTAGACAGACGTTTACCTTTTGAAACAGTACAAAGAATGAGAACTTGTAATTTTTAAGTTTATAATTACAGGCATGACATTTATTTATAGTCTTTATAATTTTGAGGGTTCTAGGGAAAATGAATGTTAGGTAAGAATGCTACTTCCAGTAGAATGGGTATATGATTTATTTATTACAGAGGCAGTGGATCTACAGAAAATCCTTGAACATTATGAAATTTGAGAAACTCAATAACTTTGCAAAGGTGGTCAGCAATGTATGAGCTGTATGTCAATGTTATGGTCATTCTGGCCTCAGGAATTTACACCTGTGCTGGCACCACACTTGGCTGGGGAACCTTACTTTGTAGTGTGCTACCTTCTCCAGTGAAATTTGTGAGGGTCTGATGCTGCTGTACCTCACTTTATCACAGTCACAGTGCTTTAAACTGTGGCTGTTATAAACTGATACAGCACGTGAGTCCAGACTTAGGATGGATGATATAAAGCAAAAAGATGCATATTTATGGTTGAGAAGAGGTTGTATTTTTAATCTAGCAAGAGTCTGTTGTAGACCTACTATGAACGCCTCACTGTATTAGAAAACTAGGTAGTATCCAAAAAATGTGAATGACAGACAGCCCATTTCCTGACAGAGTAAACCACCTCATTGGGGAATAAGCAGAAATTAAGTAACACCAAAAGACATCACATTTTAAATGACAGCTTGAGAATCCAGGAATATATATAGCCGATTGGGGGACTGATGTGGGCTGAAAACAGTTGAGGGTCAGCTCAAGAGAGTTGTGTCTTGATTTAGGCCCCACTGTGAAGTTTGGATAGATAGGGAAACGGAAAGGCAGTTTTTAAGGAGGGGGAAGCTTGTGAGAAACGACCTCGCCAGGAAGCAACTTTTGGCATCTCTTCTGAAGAGGAGCATGGTGTGATGATGACGACACTGTCAGCAATGATGGCACAGGTACTGCTGCTGCGGCTGCTGGTGGAAGTATTAGTAGCAGCATGAATAGTAGTAGTAATAATACTAGGGTGTTTTTTGATCAAAAGCTTTATGCCAGGCAAGATCCTAAATGTTTCACTTTTTCAATCCTGACTAAGCCCTCATAGTACAACTCTTTTTTTTCCCCGTCCTATAGCCAAGGAATCGAGGTTTAGGGAGATAACATAACTTCCCCAAGAATATTTAGCTGGTGAGTGCCCAAATCAGTATGTGAATACTGGCTGCCTGGCTCCCAGGCCCTGGGCCTCCCCAGGCCAGGCTGACTCATGGGACAACAGTAGTCTAGCACTAAGTGACCCTCCTGACTCATTTCTCCAGGCAGGGGATAGCACAACCTCTAAGATTTATTACACTCATCCTGTGATTAGTTACCTCATCAGAAAATGGGGCTAACAATTGCATTGTGCAGATTAGATAAGACAATGAGAGATTACATGGTACGGTGTCAGGCAAATAGTAGACACTCAATAAAATTTTAGAGTCCAATAAATAAAACATCGTTATCATCAAACAGTCAGTCAAGATAATTGCTTCATCATTTGTTCTACTGGATATGTCCTGAACTGTGGACGAGGGTGATGTTGCAGGATTACCAGGAACCTCTCTCTGTATCTACGTTCAGGGTGGAGAACTGCCCTAAAGATGTGGGTCATAACCAGGGGAAGATCTTGTGAGAGACCCTCTTAACTTTGTTGAAATCAAACTGCATATATATTGTATTTGGCTAAGTATATGGAAGTGGTTTTCTAAAAGTAAAAACACCCATGGGTTTCAGGAGTCACAGTTTAGAAGTGAACAAGCCAATTCCTCAGGCCGACTTCTAGCCAATTCATGTAAGAAGGTGTAAGTTTATATATTACAAGAAACCAGAGCTCTGCTTTTCCTACTTGTTCCAGTAGCTTTTAATCTTTGTATCTTACTTGTGCATGGAAAAGAAAGGAATTATAAGCCAGTTATACTCTTTGCCTTCTCTTTTTGTTCTTCGTGTCTTTCCTCCATTTGCACTTTACGTTTGCTGCAGGCTGCGGCAGTGAGGCAACCTGGTCAAAGTGCGTTACTGGCTTGTGGCAGGGATGAATCAAAAATTCGCATTTCTAGATTAGAAAGGTCTAGGGTCATGTTTTTTTTCCCCTCGAATAATTCAAAAAATGTTTTCAATTATTTTTTTCTTCTCTCTTTTTTCCTCTCTGTGGTAAGCGGATTTCTCCAAATGAACTCGTATGCAGGACCCCAGCACGTACGTCAGACAGGGGTGGCCCAGGTCAGGTTGGATGGGACCCGGGGCCACGCCGGCCTTCCCCTGCCTTTTCCTATCCAGTCCATTGTCCTCCATCTGCCCGTGAAGTTTCCGCGCAGAACAATTCTGTGGAATGTTGTTCCCTCTGTTAACAATTCCATTGGTGACAGAGGGGCGCTGTGAGTTTTAAGACCTGATACAGGATTTAATATTTTTATCTTCTCAGTAGTAACATCAGTAGTGGTAAAGAATGAAAGACAATTGAGATGTCTTCTTGCATAAAACAAGTCTTCAGTTGCTATCCACTCTAAATATTTAATTTCGAATACTGCATCACTACTTTGGTACTGACTGGCATGTTCTAGTTGTAGAAGGTAACTAAAGTTTAGTGAGAAGCAATAACTCACTAAATACAAGAAACCATATTTCTTAGAATATAATATATATCTGTCTTTTAAGTGACAGTTTCGCTTTTCAGATTTAGACCCTATGATAATCCTCAAACTGTATCAGGAAAAATGTATGGTATTTTCAGCCTTAAAGCCATATCTTTTCTAAAATTATATTTTATTGATTATGCTATTACAGTTGACCTGATTTCCCCCCTTTACCCCCTCCACCCAGCATTCTCCATTCCCTCAGGCAATCCCTCCACCATTGTTCATGTCCATGGGTCATGCATATAAGTTCTTTGCGTTCTCCGTTTCTTATACTGTACGTTACATCCCATGGCTATTCTATAACTACCTATTTGTACTTTTTAGTCCCTTCAACTCTTCACCTGTTCCCCCACACCCCCTCCCAACTGGCAACCATCAAAATGTTCTCTGTACCCATGATTCTGTCTCTGTTCTTCTTGCTTGCTTAGTTTGTTTTTTAGATTCAATTGTTGATAGATATGTATTTTTTGCCATCTTATTTTTCATAGTTTTGATCATCATCTTTTTCTCGAATGAGTCCCTTTAACATTTCATATAATGATTGGGTGATGATGAACTCCTTTAGGTTTTTCTTGTCTGGGAAGCTCTTTACCTGCCCCTTGATTCTAAATGATGGCTTTGCTGGATAGAGTAATCTTGGCTATAGGTCCCCACTTTTCATGAATTTGAATATTTCTCGCCAGACCCTTCTAGCCTGAAAAGTTTCTTTTGAGAAATCAGCTGACGGTCTTATGGGAACTCCCCTATGGGTAACTAACTGCTTTTCTCTTGCTGCTTATAAGATTCTCTTTATCTTTAACCTTTAGTATTTTAATTATTGGAATGGTCCTCGTTATATCCATCTTGTTTGGCACTCTCTGTGCTTGCTGGACTTGCATGCCTATTTCCTTCATCAAATTAGGGAAGTTTTCTTTCACTAGTTTTTCAAATAGATTTCCAGTTTTTTGCTCTTTCTCTTCTCCTTCTGCCATCCCTATGATGCGAATGTTGGACCTCTTGAAGTTGTCCCAGAAGCTGCCTGTACTGTCATCTTTTTTTTGGATTCTTTTTTTCTTCTTGTTGTTTATTGGTTGTTTTTTGCTTCCTTATGCTCCCAATCATTGATTTGATTCTTGGCTTCATCCACTCTACTGTTGTTTCCCTGTAAATTGTTCTTTATTTCAATTAGTGTATCCTTAGTTTCTTACTGGATCACTTTTTAATGCCACTGAGGTCCTCACTAAGTTCCTTAAGCATCCTTATAACCAGTGTTTTGAACTCTGCATCTGGTAGATGCTTATCTCCATATTGTTTAGCTCTTTTTCTGGAGTTTTGACCTGTTTTTCATTTGGACCATGTTCTTTGTCTCCTTGTTTTGGCAGCCTCCCTGTGTTTGTTTTTATGTATTAGGTAGAGCTGCTTTGACCCCGTATCTTGGTTGTGTGGCCTAATGTAACAGGTGCCCTGTGAGACCAGTGGCACAGCCTCCCCTATCGCCCAAGCTGGGTACTTGAGGTGTGCCCTTCATGTGGGCTGAGTACACCCTCCTTTTGTAGTTGAACCTTGGTTGCTGTTGGCAGATCAATGGGAGGGATTTACCCAGGCGAATCAGCTGTAAGGATTGGCTATGACCACTGACCACCAACCTCAGCCTGCTGTGGAGGATCAGCTGTTCAGAGACAGTGTAGCCATGCTCCCTTGTGGCTTGTAGCTGTCCACTAGGTACACAGGCTCTAGGGTTCCCTGGGTGGTGAAGGCCAATATCAGCCCCCTTCTGTGTCTTGCCCGGGGCTACCCTACCTAAGCTCTGTAGCAGCCTGAGATGGCTGCTGCTAGTGCTGGGCCTGGGGCTCACTGAGGCCAGTGGTTTCTTGTTTGAGAGGATTTAGGAAGTTGTGAAGCATGAGCCAAGACCAGCCATTCATATGGAAAAACAGCTCGTGTGGGCTCATAAGTTGGGTGGGATGGAGTACCTGGGGATCTCCAAGGCAGGTCACACGGTGTTAGCCAGGTTGATGGAGGCTTGGATATGGCACCAGCTTGTTGGCTTTATTGGGGGAGGGTTTAGAAAAGGAACCATGGCCTCTGCTTATCTTGATGTCAGACACCTTAGTTCCTCTTATTATGCCACTGGTGCTTTGCAAGCTGCTACCCTGGTGTTGGAGCTCAGAGGCAGTGAGCCTGATAGGTGAGTCAGTGTGTGGGTTCTTTAAGAGGAACTGCTTGGGGCTCTAGAAGTTTCTTCCACTGACTTAATCCCCACTGGTTTTTGCAGCCAGAAGTTGTGGGGATGTGTCTTCCTGGCACTGGAACCCTGGGTTGGGGCACCTCATGTGTGTCTGGGACTCCTTGCTCCCAGGATAACCCTCCCGAATTTTTACCCACCAGCCCGTTCTGCGTCTATGCCCCTCCTACCAGTCTGGATGGATGCGGTTTCTTTAATTCCATAGCTGTCGGACTTCCATTCAACTCGATTTCTGATGATTCCGAGTGATGGTTGGTCTATATTTTAGTTGTAATTTTGATGTGGTTGTGCAAAGAGGCGAACCATGTCTTGACTGGAAGCCAAAAGCCATTATCTTTCGATCAACACATTTATGTATAAACAGTGGCCAAGCATGGCATAACTCAGAGTCTGAATTTGTTGTTTAGTATCATAAGTGATGGTTTTCATCTAAGCGTTCCTGGAGACTAGAAAACAGTGGGAGTGAATGGGCTTTTGACTCAAAATGTTCGATACCCTTGATTGGTAGCAAATTCTAACAATGTATGCCTCTGGATTTCTGTTTGCTTGCTGATAGGATACACTGAGTAAATGAGGAAAAGAAGTCACAAATAGCATCATATTCTTCATTAAAATTCTCCATATCTAAAGAATACATGGAAATCGGATTAGATGTTTTCTTCCTACAACTAATGAAATTGTTTGCTGTTATGTTATAAACACTCTTTGTCCCTCAAAGTTGTCTTGTATACATCTCGAGGTATTAAATATTTATGGTAGATTTCCAACAATGTTTTAAAATTAGCCAGACTTGACATTCTTATAGGAAAAATGTTTCAAATGGAATTCAGAATCATGTGTTTTGGCTCATTTAACTAGTTTAGATTTAAAAATAATGTTTTTAAAAGCAAATTTTATATTCTGGGTAGTTTTACTGTATTCCTTTTGTTATTATAAATGTAATACATGCTCATTGTATGTGGTCCAATGCACAGACATATAAAGACAAAGTTACCTGTGATCCTACCTTACAGAGATATAACCATTTAAAAAAAGTTGGTGATAGTCTTGTAGACTTTTACTGCATTTTAATGTATATATTTTACTATTATACATTGATCATACTACTTTTTAAGTAATATATTTTAGAAATCTTTATTAGATAATGTAACTACAGTTACACAGTATTTAGTTGCATAGTATTTCATGTAAGCAGTTCCTTATTAATGGATGTTTAACCTGATTTTATTATTTTTTTTATAAACAATTCTGTGGATATCTTTTTGCATTTGTGTGTGTATTTGTTCAAATACTAGATTTGCTTGGGATAAATTCAGAGAGATAGAATATGCACTTAAATTTTGATAAATATTGTTAAGATGTCCCTCCAGAATTTTTTCATTTCTTTTCATGTTAGTAATACCATAGAGATGTCAAAATAAGCTGAAAAAAGCAATAAAGTAATTTTCACTTTTCTAAATATGTTCAAGTGAAGAATACACAAAAAATATCACCCTGAAATGTCTTCAGTGCAGGATCAGTGGAGTTGATCTTACTGCTTACTTTTTTGTGATCCATTAACTGATCAGAAGAGCAAATATTTAAAAACTTGCCCTCTTAATTTTTTTAGAATAGGCAAAGATGGAAAAATGTTAATTTTGGATAATATTAAGATGTACATGGTCATATTATTTTGGGGAGGATGTGACTATACATTTTATGGTAGACATAGAGTTAAGGGGCAGAGGGAATTGCACTGCTTATTTCTAGAGTAGATTATTCATTTAAGAACTATATTTTATAACATCATAATTTTAATATTAAAAATATAGGAATTGTATGGTCAAGATGGAGACATAGGTAGACATGCTTTGCCTCCTTGCACAACCATAGAAAGAATTACAACCAGATCTGAAAACTAATAACATCCAGAACCATTAGAAAATTGAGCTGTATGAAAGTCCGGCAATGAAGGATTTAAAGAAGTCACGTTCATCTAGACAGGTAGGAGGGGTAGAGTCCCAGAGATGAGCAGAGAAGCAGCATGGTGCGGAAAGGTGGTGGTGGTGGTGGTGGCCTCAGTGGCAACAGAACAGATTGGGGGGTATTCCTTGGAAGTGAGTGAATCCACCACCAGGCCAGACCAATACAGCCCAGGGTTTCAGCACTGGAAAGATAGATCCCTGTTACCTCTGGCTGTAAAAACCAGTGGGGGTTGGAGTGGCAGAAGAAACTGCTGGATTTTCACCACTTAAAGGGCCAGCATGGTCTTAGAACATATGCAAACCCACCCACTCTGGGATTCGCCACCGGAGCAACAGCTGGAAGGGCTCCAGACACACATGGGAAGGAGGTGAAGTGACTAGAAATGGAGCAAGTACCAGGTGGACTGCCAGAAACCAGGTGGCAGCATTATCCCCTCTCAGAGCCCTCCCCACACAGCCACAATGCAGTGAAGAGGGTTACCCCTGCCCTGGCAATTACCTAAGGCTCCACCCCATACAATGTGCAGGCTCCTTTTCTACATAGGCTATGCTACTAAGGGAGTAAAAGCAGCTCTACTGAATACACAGAAACAAACACAGGGAGGCTGCTAAATTGAAGAGATATAGAAAAATGGCCCAAGTGAAAGGACAGAACAAAACCCCAAAACAAGAACTAAGCAAAATGGAGATAGCCAACCTATCAGATGCAAAGTTCAAAACATTGGTTATCAGGATGCTTAGAGAACTCCTGGAGTACAGCAAAAAAATAAATAAATAAATAAATAAGAGAAGAAATGAAGGTCACACAATAAGGGAAGAAATGAAGTGAAGAATAATCCACAGGAAACCTACAGAGAAGGGAAGGAAGCTTGGCTTCAGACCAATGATTTGGAACATAAAGGAGAGATAAACATTCAACCAGAACAAAAAGAAGAAACAAGAATTCAAAAAAAAGAGGATAGGCTGAGGAACCTCTGGGACATCTCCAAATGTGCCAATACCTGAATCACAGGGATGCCAGAAGGAGAAGAAGAACAAGAAATTGAAAACTTATTTGAGAAAATAATGAAAGAAAACTTCCCTAATTTGGTGAAGAAAATAAACATATGAGTCCAGCAAGTGCAGAGAATCTCAAACAAGTTGGACTCAAAGAGGAACACAACAGGACACATCATAATTAAAATGTCAAAGTTTAAAGATAAAGAGAGAATCTTACAAGCAGCAAAAAGAAAGCAGAGAATTACCTACAAAGGAGTTCCCATAAGACTATCAGCTGATTTCTCAAAAGAAACTTTGCAGGCTAGAAGGGACTGGCAAGAAGTATTCAAAGTCATGAAAAGCAAGGACCTACAATGTAGATTACTCTACCCAGCAAAGCTATCATTCAGTATGGAAGGGCAGGTAAAGTGCTTTCCAGACAAGGCAAAGCTAAAGGAGTTCATCACCATCAAGACCTTATTACAGGAAATGTTAAAGGGACTTATTTAAGAAAAAGAAGATTAAAACCATGAATATTAAACATGCAAAAAATCCCTAACTATCAAAAATTGAATCTAAAAAAAATTAAGCAAACAACCAGGACAGGAACAGAATCGTAGGTATGAAGATCATTGGACAGGTTATTGGCTGGGAGGGGAAGGGAAAGAATAGGGGAAATATTGCAGAGATTAAGAAGCACAATCGGCAGGTACAAAATAGATGGGGACGTTAAGAATTGTATAGGAAACAGAGAAGGCAAAGAACTTATATGCATAACCAATGGACATGAACTAAGGGGAAGGATTGCCAGAGGGAAGGGGGGTACCGGGTAGAGGAGGGCAAAGAGGGAAAAAGTAGGACAACTGTAATAGTACAATCAATAAAATATACTTAAAAATAAAAATAAAAATATAAGAATAATAATTGTAGAGAAATATATATTTGCCTTTGGTTCCTGTTAAAGTAGATATGTTTGTAATTAGTGTTCTCAATTTAAAATAAACTACTCAGACACCAATATTATAACTCAATGTTCTATACCATTCTTTTGAACTAATTTTAAAATGATGAACACATAGTGATAAGAAAATAATTATTAATATAGTCTCTGTAATGTGATATACCATCTTTAACTAAACAACATATAGTCAAATCTTAGTATATGAACACAAAAATTATATATGTCCTTTAGGTAAATAAACTTGTTGGACCGTGGAGAGAAGTTTTGCTTGTTTTAGATATATGGGTGATAGCACTCATTCTTAGATTATTTTTTGATCAGGACAAACTGAATGGAACGCATGTTCGAAGAAGAAAAGACCGTCAGAGGGCAATAATAAACCAACATCAAGAGATTGGTGAGGACAGGAACTTGATGCCACTTAGAAAGAGAAGAGGCAGCTTTGCGACATGGGAGCCGTGCAGCAGATTTGAGATAATCCTCTGGAGCATGAGGCTGGGCTGCCTGAGGAAGCACTGTTCTGTATTCAGCTGGACAGTGCCCAGTGTTCATGAAGAATCCCATGCAGTGACTCCAGATACCGCAGGGGTCTCCCTTGATAAGTGGAAGGAGGCTCTATGAAGGCCTGAAATGATTTCCTGAGATATACACCACATTTGTGGAGTAAGAATATTAGAATTGATGGCCTGGGTGTTGAATCTCATTGAGCCCAGGGGCTGTTCAATGCATGTGGAGGAAAGATGGATAGAAGGGCCTGAGAAGGTATATCTAAAGGTCTGGATAGAAACTTACAAACCTTGAAATACAAGTAGTGTCTTCATCTGTTTTTTTCAGTTTTCAGGACCGGAAAGAATGCGCTTGATAGAGTCTCATTATTAGGGCCAATGGGGCTTTAAATTGAAATGTGGGTCTGGTAAAGAAAAGAAAGAAATGAAACAAAATAAGCAAAACATAGAATTAGTATTTGATTAGTGAGGAAGAGTGACTGAAGACCCTGGAAATTCACTAGAAACCATAACAAGGCATAATAATGGGGATGGGTTCAATATGGTCAGATATCTGTATGCCAGGTATAAAGTATAGATTTTAAGATGAAAACTTAATTATGATGTAGAGTCTAAGTAAATCTTGGCCCGAGGACTAAAGGGAAGGACTAACAATGGAATAACTGCAATGAAAGAACTTTCTCCCTGCAAGAAGCAGATGTAAAAAAATAGAGATAGAACATCCTGTATATTACATAGGAATACACATACAGCATACACATACACAAGAGACATGTGCATACATAGACATGTGTGTGTATTCACACACATATCTACATATATTCAGGAAGGAAATACACCAAAATATGACAGAAGTTACCTCTGGGCAGTAAGGTTTTGAATAATTGTTTTGTCTTTCTGGTTTTCTGTATTTTCACGTGTTTCAACAGTAAGCAACTATTACTTTGATAATTAAAATAAGATTTGAGTGGTATTTATAAATACCAGAAATACTAAAACACACATTTGAGTCAAAAGCATTTGGGTGTGGATGAAATAATTAGATGGAAGTAGTTGCCGGCCACCTTCTGGACTGGATGAGGGAGGATGCTTTAATTACTGAGACCATAAAACTGTCCTTGAGGTGGGCATGGTAATGCCAGGGAGTTTCATCTCTACAGATGATCTGTCAGGATTCTGCAAAATTTATGATTTGTCTTTTAAAAATCTCTCAAATAGCCGAGGAAACAATGGAGTAATTGGCAACTCCCAATTTAATTCTAAATTAAAAGAGAATTTGTTGATCAAGTGAAGACTGTACATAGTTAGAACTGTAACCTGCAGCTTTAGGAAGCAGATTTTTAAATATCCAAAAAGAAAATATTTTAGCTCACTCAATTCAGGACCAGTGTCTCTACAATAATTGGCTCATAGTAGATAATCTAAAAATATTATAGGTGTGATTCAACAACTTGAGACTTGAAAAGGATGCCCGGTGTTTAGTAGGCACAGTATATTTGTGTAATAAACGAATGAATGAAAAATAAAGGGTGTTTGAGTAAAGGTGGGTCATTGGTACAGGAGGATCTAATAATAAAATTCTGGCAATAATAGATGACCCCTCCAAAAAAGAGTGATTGTTCAAAAACATACAAGTTTTCAAAGTACATTTATAAAATAGAGAACAATGAAAATAGACTTAATGTTGTATTTGGAATCATAAAAGGAAGGAAAGTAAAAACTCTAGCTCATTTTTAAAATGGTATTCTGTATTTTTCTGTGGGATTCCGTAGCAGCTTGTTTGCTCTCCTATGTGTTCAGCTCTCTGTTGCCTCACACTTGACCATCTTTGTCCCTGTGACTCTCCTTGGATTGCAAACATACTGTGTCATCCTTGTGTTCCCTTCAGTCTCATCAAAAATACTTGCACATTCTAGGTATTCCACAAATATTTGCTGATTTGAATTGTTTGGAACAGATGTGCATAATGTTAAATGATGACCTAAAGAGTAAAACACTACTGAGTTGTGTTTTCTCTATAAAGGACAATGATTTTTCACCTTACAAAGGGCAGCACAACCGTAGCTAAAAGGACCTGAAAATCTCAAGTAGGTGTGGAGATTCTTCATGAGTTCATAGTTGCTTTAAATTGGTACAGATTCAACCATTGCATTAAAGGAATTTTCAGCTGGGATTATGGAACTATTTTTGGAAATCTTTGGAAAAGCTAGAAAAGAGGAGAGAAGAGCCTGTATCCTAATATTCTAAGTGGATGCCTGAATTTAGGATGGGAATGAAATGGATCAATGAATCGATAGCACTTCAAAACACAATAGTTATTAGATAACTACCAGGGTGCCAAGCTAACCTCATTTCCGTTTTAAAAAATATAACTACTGAATCCGTAGGTGAAGGAAATTCCAAGACATAGTGTACATTAGTTTGTCCAAGTCTTTGAGAAAATATCTTATGTTTTAATTGTGGGCTTTTTTGTGCATATATACATTGTGTGTTGAGGGAGTCATGGGTGTTTTTAGTGAATGGTCCCCAAAAGAGAATGACACTGGAGGCCAAGCTTTTAAGAGACACTGCTCTAATGGATTCTGTTCAACATTTTTGTCATAGGCCTGTTTATTAATATTCTACAAGTTAGAAAATTAAGAAGAATGGTCCTTGATAATGTGGTACGTAGGGTGGCCTGAACTCAGACCCTAGCCTGTCACTAGCTGAGCGGCCTCGAGCAAATTACCAATCCCGTATGTGCCTTAGCTTTCTCATTTGTGAAAGGGACATAATATTACCTACTTGTGTGTATTGCACGTAGGGCCCTTAGCACTGTGCTTGGTGCTTGACAAATACTTCATTAATGGTAGCTAGTGCCCGCTTAGAATTTACTGTGCTACGCATCTTACACACAAGGAAACTAAGGCTTAGGGAGATTAAATAGCATCAAATGAACAGGAATAATTTCCTCAAGGTTAGCAATGAACTAAGAAAATGAAATCCAAGAGCAATAAATGTCAAGGTCATAAAATTTTTACTTTTGTTAGAAATAATTTGTCCCTGGCCGGTGTGGCTCAGTGGGTTGAGTGCTGGTCTGTGAACCAAAGTGTCGCTGGTTCCACTCCCAGGTCAGGGCACATGCCTGGGTTGCAGGCCAGGTCCCTGACAGGAGGCGCACGAGAGGCAACCACACATTGCTGTTTCTCTCCCTCTCTTTCTCCTTCCCTTCCCTTCTCTCTAAAAATAAAAATAAAATTTTTAAAAAACAGATATAATTTGGATAAAACTGATCTAGAAGTCTTAGTTGATTATGAAATGAATATGATCAATTGTCATATCATGGCTTTAGAAATTTGAAACAAACAAAACTTGTCCTACTGTACTTGGATAATTTGACCACATCTGGAATATGTTTTTTTTTTCCTCCAAGCATTTGTTAAGGGGGACAGATTGTGGAATATGGGCACAAAGGTATGTAGGGACCTGCTGCAAGAACCGAAGTTAATAAGTTTGGGAAGGTAGGAACTTTGAAAGAAGCATGATAGCTGTCTTAAAGTATTTGGAAGGCATCATAAGGGAGAGTGATTGATTTATTCTGTGATCCAGAATGAGTTCCAGGGGTAGAAGTTATGGGACCTTAGAGTTTGACCTTAGAGTTTTCCTGACCTTCAGAGCCATTCAGCAGTGGGATGGTTCGCCTCTCAGTGTGGTAAACATCATCTTCTCCAAGTTGTGGCAAAAGCCGGATCCTCTGAGACACTGTGGAGGGAATTTCCATATTGGATGGGGGAAGACGACCTCTCAATTTTCTCCCAAATCTAAGAATTTATCGTTTGTGAGAAACTGAATTTATTGAAATAATGCCTTTTCTAATGATGAATGTTACTGGTTTAAGGCACCTCTTCTCCTTTATCTTTATGAATTTGATTGATTTTTTTAGATTACAGACAAGTTGCAAATATAAGAAATATATTTTTCATTTTGGAAAATGATGACTATTTCAATGTTATTGGGAAAATCATAATTTTAGTAAAATTCAAAGCACTGAATTCATTACATTACAAGAAAGGCAATTTCCTCATTATGATTAATTGTAAGACCTTTCTTCCATTATTACAAAGAAGTCATTTGTGTTTAAAGAGCATTTATGTTGAGTTAAGAAGGTGACATTCTTTGATGTTTGTCTGTGCATAAGGGTAACTTGTAGAAAAAATTAAGAACACAAGAACTGCAA
Organism: Mormoops blainvillei; assembly: GCA_004026545.1. Lineage (NCBI taxonomy): Eukaryota > Metazoa > Chordata > Mammalia > Chiroptera > Mormoopidae > Mormoops > Mormoops blainvillei. Next base: position 186,469 of record PVJD01002063.1, read on the forward strand.
ACTTATAAAAATAACTTTCACACGAAAAGCCAATTGATATGTACCAAATATACTCTTAGACTTCATAAGGCTTTTTGGAACCTAAATCTCCCTTCCTTCCTTCCTTCCTTCCTTCCTTCCTTCCTTCCTTCCTTCCTTCCTTCCTTCCTTCTTTCCTTCCTTCCTTCCTAAAAATCTCTTTAAGTTTACTGACTGCAGTATTATCTTGCCCAGATTCATAACATTGTGGTAGAATTTTGCTGGGTAGAAATGAGTCTGATTTTACTAGTGAAGGGTGCTTGATTCACCCCTTCCCCTCCCCACCCAGGTGTCAGGCCAGCCCAAGCTGTTTAGCACAATGGAAGTTCCCGTCTCACCATAGATGCACGTCTCACTCCACAGGCAATCAGCATTTTAATTAGTGACTCAAAGGAAAGTCATTGTTGTCTAGTTGCTTTATCATAATTGCCAAATAATTTTCCATTGAATAAATAAATAATGTAAAGGAGAAACCTCCCCTCATAATGCTGTCATTAAGGCTCCATTTTTTTTTTACCCCCTCATTTGTATTTGTATTAACACACAGCCACTTGAAAGGGAGTAATTATAATGGCTTTCTGATGGTAGCCTGTCCTTTTTAAAACTGGGGATGGTTTCCTTTTCTATCACCACTTTGTACTGCATGACTTACTTTAAGGTGTAGATAAAGGAAGCTCCTGGTGCCTGGTGTCTCTTCAAAGGTGTGTGAAAGTGAATGATTGATTTGCTGTGTGCATCATTGGAACTAGGTAACTTGCATTATGACTCTGATGTACTGTGTAATTGATGCAAGTCCTTTCATAGCATTCTGAGATTGAAATCAATATTCATTTGGAGTGCAACAACTGTAATAAACTACATTCCTTTTGTAAGCGGTGGTCTAAGGCTTTGTAAAGGGATCAGTTAGGAGTGACAGATTATAGTTTTGGTTGAGCTGGGGTCTATTTGAATAGATAGGAACAATGTCTTCAAAACAACCCTGTTTAAAACAGCTGATTTCATGAAATTAACTTTTTGATTTTGCTGTAAGGAAACTTCTTTTGCTTTTCCTTTATATGAGCCTGTCTTCTATCTGGTTACAAACCAGGACCCCGTGGGAAGAAGGTGTAGTAATTGTTTTTATAAATAAGTTGATTTTCATAATTAACACCATAGATGCTTTATATACCTTGACAGACTTGTAAAATCTGTTTTTAGTGTTAGCCCTTTTGAAATATTGATGATAGGCAATTGGATTTGCATCCTTTGTTACAAATGGATATGACTTGATATCTAGTACAGAGTAAAACTTCATATACCAAAGAGACTTTTTTTAAAGAATAAAAAAAAAATCAATTGATTCTTATAATCAGATAGCATATTTATCATCTGAAGTATAGACATGTAAGAGCTGGCATAGTTTAGAGGACAAGAGTGCTGATTCTGGGGCCAGGAAAGTCTGAGTGCAAATCTTGACCCACTGCTGACCAGCCGTAACTGAAGTAAACAGTGAAGTAAATTTAGCCTCAGCTTACTCATCTTCAAAACGCAAATGATAACTGTAACTCCCCCAGAGTAATGCTGGGATAATTAAATTAAATATAATTATCTTGAAAAACAACACATTACTTGGCACATGTTAAGTACTTGATAAATGTTAGTGAACTGTAAGGACAATAACTATGCCCATTTTATTTAATTTTTTAAGTTCACGGTTTTTCTTTTTTTTTAAAGATTTTATTTATTTATTTTTAGGGAAAGGGATGAAGAAAGAGAGGGAGAGAAACATCAATGTGTGGTTGCCTCTTGCGAGCCCCCAACTGGGGACCTGGCCCGCAACCCAGGCATGTGCCCTGACTGGGCATCAAAGTGGCGACCCTTTCGTTCGCAAGCTGGAGCTCAGTCCACTGAGCCACACCAGCCAGGGCGGTCATGCTCATTTTAAAGGGTAGGCTCAGATTTACTCCCTTTCTACCCAATTTCTACCACCTTGAAAGTGTCCAAGCCTTGAGGGGCTGTTAACAGTTTTATAAAAACAAGCAACTCCATCTGAGGGCAGATGTCAATGACATCTGTACTCTTCCAAGCAGACATAACGCAGTTAGTGGCAAACACAAGTTAAGGAAAAAAGAGGCCACACTAAAAACCCTTTTCAGCTCCCTCTTCTGGTCATCACCATCAAGTATGGCTACCAGTTAAGATCACACAACCCATCTCCGACCCAGGTGGTTTGACAAGATGCAATCTGAAGGCTTTCAGAAAGAAATCTGTCTGTGGTAGTTCTTGTGTGATATAAATATTACAGGTCAAATTCATTTTTTTCCAGTGAGACAAAATGTTAACCTTACACTTGGATTCAAAGCTGACCCATGACATCATTTTTGGAATGAATATTTCTTTTCATTGGAAGGTGTGACCTAATCTCCATATTTCTTCTATGTATCTTATTTCCTAATTTGACTTGGAGTCAGAATCACCTTTTTTCATACATGTGTTGATGCTTTCTGCTGCTCGAAATAGAGGTGTAGGCTGTTGACAATTACTGTCATTCCTAATACATTCTAAAAATGCATTATAAAGGTGGATTGATTCTGTAGTTGTATAGTAACCTGAATGTGGTACTGGAAAGGTGGATGGGAGGGTATTCAGAATGTGCACTTCTTACATTAGACATTTAAGTCCTTCGGTAGTTTTGAGGTTATAGGGAAACATCTTTTCCTTGCCTTGATATATAATATTGACAGCTATGAGCTTTTGTCTTGAATACTATTTTGTGTATATTTACAATATTTATATTAAAGTTGAGAGGTTAGATTTATTTGTGTATTATGAATATATTTATAGAGTGAATCTCAGACATGCATTCAGATCAACTCAGCAAACATTTATTGATCACATCTTGACTTTAGATAATAAGATGTATATGCCAAATAGAAATAATCCCTTTATATCAGGTGACTGTTATTTAAAGGAAACATCGAGCACTTCCTCCCCAGCAGGCTTCAGGCTGGCTCCTGTTCAGCTCTTGTCGGATCCCAGCCTAGATGTTGCTTTCACGGACACCTCCTCAGATACCTCAAGCTTGGCGATGACCTTTATCTTGCTTAGTTGGAAGTATATGTTAATCAGCTGTCTTCCTTCCCCACTTGCATGTAAGCTTTCAAGGGGCAAGGACTCTGTGTGAGTCCTTATTGTATCCCCAGTCTTGAACACAGTTTTGACTCCTGGTAGCTATTCAGTTAACGTCTTTTCACATGACTTATTTGGGCAGAATTCACTTGTACGTTGGTTAATGCAGCCTCCATACCAACAATGACCCAAACGTTTCCCCTGTTGTTTGCCTCTTCTCTACTCGCTGTGCTCTTCTTCTTGTTTTTTCATGTTTTCCTGAAGAGCTAGGGAGGACTCTGATCTCTGACCTTTCCTGTCCCCATTTAGTTCTTCCTCACAGTGGGTTTATTGTTCTTTATGCCCCTGCTTCCAGCTCACTCACTTCTACTTTATAATCCTCTTAGCTGTCGTGTACCAGTTCATCAGACAGCTAGCTTAAATATATTTGTAGTCTTGCAATATTTTGAATGGTTTGGTTAATTAACATTTCATGTAAATAAAAATAGGTTTTGCTTCTTGAAGCCAGAACTCAGAGCTCCTCATCCTTTCCCCGTGACCCTCTTTCTCTTTTTCCCTCAGTTCCGCTGAAGCTGCTCCTCTCACCAGAGTTTAGCAAGGCTGATTCTTTGCAGCTCAATTCCAGGGACTCGCCAGGACTTTCCAGCTCAGGGAAGGGGGTGCCGTTAAATGTGATGTACTTCATGCCCTTGCTTCCTGAGCGTTCACTGTATCATTTTCTCCAGTTGACCCAGTGGAGGAAGGTTAGCGAAACGCTTCTAATTCCTAGGTCAGATCGTACCCTCCAGCGCAGACCACCAACGTTGGCAGGGGATTGGGTCGCTGCCAGGCACTTGGAGATATGCACAAGGCTCTGTTTTTCTTGGACTGAATTGAGTAGCCTTCCTGCTCCCTCCTCTTCTAGGAGTTTACATAGATGGAAAGTAAGTTTTCTGTTTTTGGCAAAAGAGCAAGGCATTTTAGAGAAAGACGTGTTTGGGCACTGAGTCAGGGAGAATAGGAATCATTGGAAAAGCTGTAGTCTATTTATTTTTTCCCTGATTTTCTAGCCCCCCTCCCTTTTTAAAGCTTCTTTCTCCTTCTGAAGATATGTGTTGGTGTAATGAATTCTAGGATTGTTAAAAGGAATTTTACTTTTAACTTATACCTGCTTAACACCTGATTAACTACTGATTTGGATTAGGTTGAGTTGGTTTTTCTCTATCTCATTCTCTATTTTTTTTCTCTCCCTCTCTCTCTCTCTCTCTCATTCTCTCTCTCTCTCTCTCTTTCTCTCTCTTTGTCTTTGATATTCTATACCTCAGCTTCCACTTAATTGTGGCAGCTTGGAGATCCCATTTTATTTTATGAATGTTCATTGAAGAGAGGTAAAATATATGCCCCCACCCTCCAAGCCATCTACATTTGTTTTCTGTATTATATGATTTAGTGCTTGGCTATAAATGACTCTATTACAGATTCCTTTCCCTTCTATGCTACCCTTTAATATGTGGATTTACAAGGGGCAGTAGATCTCCCAGAAGCAATATACATATTTTTAACAGTACGTGGGAAGGCTGAACTAACTTGCGCTGAGAGTAATGGACTGGATATGAAGGAAATGGGGATTGTCACAAATAGCTGACCTCAGTTGCAACCTTTTTCCCTGCCTTCTCTTTCATGTCACCTGATACTGTGTCCAAAGTATAGCCAAACCTATAAGAGGAAAAAAATCACATATATGTTAGTGAGTTTCCAACCTAGGCCACTTTCACTCAACACATAGTTGCTAATAAAACGTCAGTTGGGCTTTTAAAATTTAAGAAGTAGCTCACGCTTCAGTCTCTGTAGTGAATCTTAGTTGCACTGTTTTGTGAACACTTCATTTTTTACCTCCAAGGGGCAAGATACATTTATATCTCATAAGTGTGAGCTTTACCTTTAAAACAATGTACGGTTTTAAAAAAAATTGTGATATTCTCTGAAGTTCAACCTCAAATTCATTGACATTTTAACTTTGTCATTTCTGAGATTTGTTTTGTGCCTAGCTGGCTATTACCTATTTTTAAACTGTGATAGAGGGATTTTGGTAACTCTACAAGGGAAAAGCTTGCACAGTGGTGGGGACGATACAATTAAAAAGAACGAATGAGTGAAGACCATCACAAAACAAACACAGACGTGAACTTAATACTAGAAACACCATTCTTCTGCTGCTTTTTTCTTCTTTTCATGCTGGGGTCTTAGTGTAAGATTAACTTTTGTCATTTAGGATATGTTTGGAGTTTGGAATTATAGTTTGTTCTCATCTGAACCTATGACAGTTAACATAGGCAGATAAAGAAATACCTAAAATAGTCATTTTAGTCTGACTGGGAGCTGTTGTGTGCCGGTACTGTGGATATACCAGGGAAGGAACACATACATCGAGATGGGAAAACCACAGAGGAGGTGATGGGGGGCATATGTTAAAGAAATGAGCTAGACCACCAGGAAGCACTCATAAAATCATTTAGGCAGGGAGAACCACAGGTGGAAAGGTCAAACTGAGGCAGAGCGTTAGTGATGGATGAATAGGGAACTGCTCGGTGGGGCTAGAATTGCTTAGGACTGAGCGGGCAGACCTGAGTTTGGCAAAGCAGCCCTTGCAATGCTGGCGAAGTAAGTGGGACTTTCTTCACTATGCAATGGGAAACGTTGACTTTAAGCAGAGAAATAATATGATAGAGTCAGTTTCTTAGAATAACATTGATTTTGATATTTAAAAATGAAAGGTAAGGAGACCCAAAGTAAAAAATGAAGGGAGAACTTAGTCAAATGGAAGGGGGTCATCTAATATTCTAGAAAAAACTATTCGTTACATAGGTTCCAGTTTCTTAGGAGACCTCTTGAATTTCCAAAAAGAATGACTTTCATCAGCCCAGTATTTCTATTAATGTGTTTCTTTCAGTAAGGAGACTCCTATTCTGAAGGATTTAAACATATGATATTCACTGTTTATCATACTCTATAAAATATGAGTTGGAAGGGTGGCGTCTCTAGCTTTTTGTTCAGACCCTCCAACACTGTGGTCCTGGAAGGAACGGAGGACCATTAAACATCCTGCTGAAGGAACTGGGTCACTTCATTTCTGCAGTTGGGAAAGCCCACTCCAAATTGTGAGTAAGTGTTACTGGGATAATCATGGTGTGAAAGTACTGACTGCCAAAGCCCAAATGAGAAGAATTGAGCGCTGCCCAGATGATTAATTATACTGAAAAAAAAATGATATCCTTTAAATATTTGCCCTCCAAATGGATTATGCCAATTTATACATTATGTATTTGTTGATATTGTCAGTATAATGATGGTGAAATTACAACTTTGAATCAGAGTTCCCCAATTAAACTGATGATTCAAGTGGTCTTCACTGTATCAGTGAGTCCTGCCTCCCTTTGGCAGTGCTTAATAAATGCAAATCTAAAAAGCCGCATCATAGCTTTAAAAATATGCTTATTTTCTGGCTGTTGAGGAAAGGAAAAAGTAAACCTGAACATTTGGATTTCAACCATTGAAGCAAAGACAGAAAGATGATTGAATTTAGTCTTAAATTTTATAGAACTAAATTTAATGGTGAGCACAATCGCACTCTGTGGTGATTGTTTTCAGTGCTGCTTTATTAAGTTATGTAATGGCAGGAGTTCAAATTCAGTGATTTTTGAAATGGTAAATTTAAGGAGTATTTGAGATTGCCTGCCAATATGCAAGTGCAAGGGGTTTCAGAGTACAGAAAATATTATTTGCACCTTCCTATTTCTGTGGCTTATTATTCTTATTCAAACAGTTTTTAGGGATTATATTTAATACACTGCCTTAAAAATGTTTAAAAATCTCATTTTATTCCCCAAAGATTTGTTTTTTGCTGTTGCGATTAGATGATGACAGCTAGCTGGCTTTTAAAATTGATCAGGAAGTATTCTGGCAGTCATTCAGTGTTGTAATAGCACTTTAATGGATATGAGCTATTCACCCAGATCAGACTCAATGTCAAAACAGGCGAAAATACAGCTGTCACTCTGGACAACAAGATACTCATATGCAGGCAGCTGCTTAATACCCTGCAGAAAGACAGCCTTTTAGTAATATGTAAAAGGTGTGTCAATGCCAGTGTCTGAGTGTGCTATCAAGTTGGGGTGTGCCATTTAGAAAAGAAGAGGATGAGGACATGCATGTATTTTATCTGGACACTTATTCAAGCATGTCCTATGAAAATCATCTATGTATGTGCTATATAGACAAGCAAAATAGCTTTATAAATTTATTCTTTCTTTTAATAGACCCTGTATTTATTAAATACATACAAAAATACTTACACATGCACACACACATACATCTGTTTGACTGTTTTGGTTAAGTGTAAGGTCAAAGTCTTTCATTCAGTCTCCATATGAGGCTAGTTACCCCTGTGCTGAACTAAATCGAAATGCTCCTCCCTCTCTCTAGCTAGTCAACTCTATAGGTGCTGGTTTTAAGGAGAGCGGCAATTGAGGCAAGCACAATTATTGATAAAGCTACTCACAGCATCACAGCAACAGATTGGGGTCATCGCCATCATCGCTGTCATCGCCTGAAGGGCAGCACCTCACTGTAACAGCAGTAACTTGCGAGGTTCCGTCACCAAGAAATTCAAAGCAACATCATCGATATTCATTTATTTAAGTCTTGAGTTAGTTATGTGGAATGTATAGCAGAGGGCAGTCGATTTTCCAGTTTTAAGGGTGAGGCAACTCAGATGCAGAATAACTAAGTGAATGTCACGTGCCTCGTTACGACTACTGCTTATGCGCCAGACTCCAAGTTCAGTTCCCTTTTTATGACACAAGGGCACCTTCCTATAGTCATAGTTTCAACTCAACACATGTTTTGTAAGCATCTATTATAGGCCAAGCACTGTTCTATGTATTTTAGGTGATACGAAGTAAGTAAAAGAAAGGTTTTGACCTCATGGAGCTGAAAATATAGAAGAGTAAAGACAATTTGTATTGTATACAAATAGACATAATTCAAGCCCAATAAATGCCAGAGTAGAGAAGGAAACCATGCTGTAAAAGCACAGAAGGGGGTACGTGTAAGGAAAACCCACATGAAGGAGACTCATCTCCTTGAGTGACTGTAGGCACCCTTTGAAACAGACCGATAAAGTTTATGTCTTCCCAGGTGAAGCATAAGATGTGAGCAAGGACAAAAATGTATTCAGGTGGAGAGTGACCACTCACAGTGACCAGAATACCAGAAAAGTGCAGGGGAATAGTACATGATGGGAGTGGAAAAGGACAGATGGAAATGTTTGACTGAATTCTGCAGACAAAGAACCATTGGAAGGTTCTGAGCAAGGCAATGACTGATGGGAACCATGTTTTAGAAAGATTAATCTGGCTGTGGTGCACAGTAGATATTGAAATGGGGACAGTAGGCACATGGGAAGACCAGTTAGAACATATTTAAACATTCAAGGGAGAAGGAAATGAAGGCCTTCCCTTTGATAGCAGAGTGTCCTTGGGTTTCTATGCAGAGCTTCTGAGTTCTAAACACCATAGCGCTCGCGATTAGCGCCCACAACTTGACTTCCAACTGCCAGCTCCCAGGGTCTCTCTGGCTGCTGAAGCTCTTGCCAGGGAATTAGCGTAGTCGCCAATGCCTGATGGAGATGGTTTATAGGTACACCAACTTCTTCATCCGTTGAACGGAATAACCCTGAAGTGCGGTTTACACTGGCTCCCGGAGTCCTGTGTTGCGTTCAAGGTCCAGTGGCTCACAGTGGTCATATTTATTTCATGTCCTTATTGACTGCTTTCCCTTCCCTCTGTGACTTCTCCTAAACCCTTCCAATATTTCCTTCACCTTTAAATACATTATTTATACCCAAACCCCTGTCTCATGGTCCCCTTCTGGGGATCCTGAGCAAATACAAACCGCAGTCCCAGTCGACCTTATGCGCATGTCTACACGCTGAGTCAGAAACTTTCTCAGGCATTCAGTTCAGACTTGGGTTTCTACTAGAAATTATCATTTGTTTCAGTCATAATCCAGAAAGAGTTTTGGTGTGTCTGTAATTTTCCCTTGATACCCAGGTCAGATTATCAGATTAAAAAGGAACTCTAAGCAGTGACTTGACCCAATTTCTTTGTGGAGCCAGACAAATGAAGATTTGAAAATATTTCAGTGGAAATTAGAAATAAAATTAAGCCTTCAATTGTGGTATATTAATAACTTAATTACATTCAAATAAATATATAGACCTATATGTACATGCCTGTGTACTACATATTATGTATGTCCTCATTAAAATCTGTGAACCAGTTAATGTCCATTGCCTATTAGAAAATTAGTAGATCATGCCCATGGTATCACATCTATTCTCCGCCCAATGGTTCATTTGCTTAACTGATGACCACTCTTTCCCATTAAGAGCTATCATACATCATATAATAACGGTAACTTCCGTATTTGCAGTCCACAGCTATACTGGTGACCTCTGATCACATTCTAGCACTAGACAAATGTGAAGCCTTGCTCATATTTACTCCTTTGCCTCCACAGTTGGTGTAATGACATTCCTTTAATGTGTTAAGAACATGTAGTAAATTGTTAGATTAAAACCAAATTACCATTGTAGGCACAATAGTTCACTGACCCTTACCCTATGAACCTTATGCATAGTGCACAATGACATTTATTTGATGATATTTAGAGACCTTGTTTAAAAAGCAAGATAACACAGATAATTTGTTATACATTGAAGTGATGATTATATAAATCAGATAATCAGTTACTCAGGATAAATAAATATAATGTTTTTTTAATTACTGTACTTTTTGTGCTAGGTAAATAGAAATTTTTCTTCTAATTTGAATGATGGGCTTTTTGTAAAATATTGGGTTCAGGTATATTTTCGATTTACCTTTTTTTAAAATTAAAGTATATTATTATAGAATTGAGCTATGAAAATATATATGATTACATAAAATCGGGAGTCATATTACAACAGTGTTTCTAAAGTTGGATTAACATTTTGAATTTTAAAAACATTTTATCTTAAAATATTGCAAAAAATGTTATATAATATTATAAATAAAACCTTGATTCTTTTATGCTCATTCTGTTAAAATGTGATTGACTTCATCTATATTTGCTGGTATACTGGGTGTATATACTCAGCTGAAAAATTATAAAAAGTAGTTATATTGAATTTTGTAACTCCAGATATTTCTTTTCTGCAGCAGCTGCAGATTATTTGGCCTCTGAAGGCATCTTAATGATCTCATTTCATGAATGAGGAGCTTAAGGCACGAAGAGGATCAAGATGTGACTTGAGGCACAGGCCTGGTGGTAGACTCCGCCTTGGGACAACTTACCTGTTGTCTTCTGAACCTAGCTCAGCACTTCTGATTCTTTGGAAAAGTTTTAAAACAAAGTTACTTTTTTCACAATCACCTGTCAGTTTATAAGAAGCCAATTTCATAGAAAAGTGAAAAAAGTCAGTCAGGCTGGCTGTTTTGTTTAATCAATGCCAATCACATTGATCGGATGGATTTCTTTTACTGAATGACTGAACTGATCAGTTATTTTGATAGTTTGCAGACACCTAATGAAAGAGCATCATTTAAAAAGTTAGTCTTATTTTCCGAATGTATTTAGTGAGTTTTACATATAAATTAAGCCTAGAAAACTGTCTCTTTAATACATACATAACATTTGCTCAGTGGGCAAGCAAAAATCAAGGGCCTTTTAGAGGACATTTTCTACACTGGCAGTGATCTCTTTGACTTATTTTTATGTGTTATTATAACCAGAAGGCAGGTTTCTTTTTTTTTCTTTTTTCTTTTTTTGATGGGGCTAGGACTTGTGTAGGAGAAAAACAGTCTCACCCTGAGATGGACACACTTCCTGGTATTTTTGACATTTCAAGTATTTTTATGTTGTGTTAGAGCTTAACCTCTACTATGCATGTGTCTGATCTCCCCAACTAAATTGTAAGCTCAGCCTTATACATCTTCAAATCCCCTGAAGCCCCAGCAAAGTGCTTCATAGTTGCTACTCAATAAATATTTGCTGTTTATTTCAGAGCTAGTTTCTATCTTTGTTGCCATTCAGGGCTTTGAAAATATATAACAGACATTAGGCAGAAACCTGAAATGCTTTTTATCAGTTGATGCAGCATTTTCCAATTACTTTGCAAGAGAGACTGCCAGGGGACGTTTTAGAATTGTCTGGCTACCAGTACGACTTTAAGGATAAACAGACTCTCATTGACACAAACTCTCCTCTCTGCACCAGTTGTGTTTTACCCTTCTTAGCATTCCTACACTTGTGAGCTTCAGGTAAAGAGGACACTTTTACCTCAATGGAAGTCTCCCATGCTCTTTGACTACTTCCTAGTAGGCGTGTGGTTTTCATAGAATTTTCCTTTGGGAGGCTTATCTCATTGTGCGAAGAAGAGTGGAAACATAGGATAACAAGAGCCAAAGCACCTGTGCTTTCTGAATTTATTTCTACTCTGCCCTGGGAGCCACTTCCTTTTTAATTTGTGGAGGCTTTGTACAACCTGTAGCCCTTCAGTTGGCTTTTCCTAATGTTTGGTTGGAAAGATCCCCGTGCTGTGCCACATCCGTGTTCTTCTTCTTTTCCCAAGTCTGCTTCTAAGGCAAAGAGCTCTGGAGAACAGAGTTGTCAGAATTTGGGAGTGTGGGTGAGGATGGGGGAGGGCAGGGTGCTATCATGCTTACTTATCAAGTTTCTAGCAATGGCTTCAGTAATGATAGGGAGCCCAGGGGCCATGAGCTCTGGGCCAGTTCTCTGAAGAGAATGATGTTGTTAACGTATATAGTAACTGGTGACAGTTTGATAAGAATAAGGGGCTCACAGAGAACAGTGATCAAGGTGATGGAGCAGGTCCACCAGGAAGGGGGAAGGGCCATATTCCTGCCTGGGATGGTACAGGGTTGATACAATAAAGACTTTTGGCTAAAAAGAGAGTACTGGATGTCTAAAGGGGATGTAACCTGACAAAAAGCCAGTGGGGGTGGTACAGGAAGCAGAATTCCTGGACTCTGTAAATTTCTCAGGCTAGAATAAAGCATGTGACAATGTGGTGGTATAGCATTTATTGCTGTGATAGGTAACACCTGAAGCACATGTTTTCTCCAAGATGACCTGAAGATTTGTGATGTGAAATAAAGGTCACTGTATAGCCAATTTACTCCTAGTATTAATTGTTATATAGTATGGAAGGAGATCATTTTGTCTACTTTCAGATTAAAAGCAGAAAGAACAAACAAACCTTTATTGAGAAACCAGAAGAGACTCTTTGAAAGATGTAGAAGGAATCAGTGTTTTCAGGGACCTGAGTTGAACAGCTTATGTGGAATATGCTACCAACTGGCTGTTTCAGACCCATCAAGGGGTTACCTGCATGCACATCTAGGGGTCTTACTTGAGGCAGCATTATTGCTAGGTGACAGAAAAACCATAGATGTCTTATGAACAGGAGCTGCCGTTTACAGCTGTACTTCTGACTGAGCACCAACTTTTTAGCTCTTTAGTTTCTTATACAGAGATTGAGTGGCTGTGGTTTTGCTTAGAATGCACTTCCATACCATCCTCTTGATTGACTGAAAATGTGCTTAGATTGGGGAGACTATCAAAGTAGAAGCCAAGAATAATCATTCAGGAATGAATATGAGGACTAGGTGCTTTAATGAGGTTTTAAAATGTTATCAATATACAGTAGGACTTCAAATAACATTGTTTCATTCAACATCATTTCATTATAACATAGATGAGATGCTGTAGGAACTTAAATCAGTTTTATCAATTAGCCTGTGGTAAAATCAGTTTCATTATACATTGTTTTGCTTAAAGTCACAGAATCTGTAGACAACATTAAGTGAGAACTTACTGTATTTGAGTTTGAATGTATATTGGAGTACCGTTAATACCTTCTGAATTCATATTGCATATTAAAGATAGTGGTTGGGACTTTGCCAAACTTCTCAAAATGACTGTAGTAGCCAAAACATTTGTCGGCGAAATGAAGTCCTCCTGTATATATTCAGTATTCCCAAAAGACATATTTCTAATAACAAAAGTTTCTATGAGCCCTGGCCAGGAGGCTCAGTGGCAAAGCCTCATCTCTTACACCAAAAGGTTGCAGGTTCGATCCCTGGCCCAGGTGCGTATGGGAGGTAACTGATCAGTGTCTCTCTCTCTCTCCCCCCCTTCCTCTTTCTCTCTCAAATCAATAATAAAATATCCTCAGGTGAGGATTAAAAAAAGTTTCTGTGAAATGCTTAGGGAAGTTGGATTGATGCCTTGAAACCATTCAAAGGAATGGTGACATGTCAGCCAAACATAAATTGCATAAACAATATATTACTCTTTACTTCAATTATTTTACTCTATTAAATTGATTGTCCTCCTAGATGACTATGAGATTGAATATCCTTGTAGATTCCTGTGGATGTTTAGACTTTTTTATACTTTAGATTCAAATTAGAGGCAGTTCGGTCTAGAGAAGCATCATGCCACCTGGTTCCTGTCAAACTTTCCCCTAACCCTGTGTGTGTTTTTTTTCTTATTCATTAGTGTCACTTGTGTAAAAAAAAAAATCTATTTATTTTTTCCTTTTCTCTATTTTAGTATTTCTCCAGACCTGAAATTTTTAGTTTTCCTTTGTAGGGTAAAAGGAAAATGTGCCAATTCCCTCTTAGTTTTTAAACCCCTTAGGGAAGGAGGCTAGGGAACAAATGAAATGATTTTTTAAAAATCTATCAAAATGTATGCTTTAATTGTCATATCTTTATTTCTGTGGCAGATAGCAAATCTCTCCTCACTTATCAAATAACAAACAAGAGGCATGCAGGCAAAAGGACAAAAAAAAAAGGCCTACATCAATGCCTGGGATCACTTTAATAGAATAATGATTAGGTGGAGAAATGATATAAATAATTTAAAGATGTCCCTGTGCTCCTTCTAATATACTCTTGGTTCTCTGAAAAGGGAAAATACATGTTTCTAAACATAAAAAATAAATGTTCCCAAAATAATGTTTAAAAATATATATTTATATACTGTGTACAGTGGAATTAGTCTATCTTAAAAGGGATAATGCTATTATCATTACAAATTATTTTTTCACGTGAGTGGGGTAGCGTAGGCTTAGTTGTGCTATGTGTTGAGTTCACACAGTGGGATAAATCAGTCTCCTTTAGCAGAAGACAGGTAACAAGGCTGCCCTGTTTCTGATTGTTTAGAATCATAAATATCGCGCGGCGATTTTCCTAAGCTTACCCAACTGATCTAAATTTGAAGTTAGAAAAGTGCTGAGGATCATAGTGAAGGGAGCATACGAGGTTGTTGTAAATTCATGGCATTTATTGGAAACAAACTATTAGAGTTAACTAGATATCTAAGGACAACTTGAGGCAGGCTGAAGTTTGGTATAAATTGATTCCTAGATTTTATTGAGTATGAATGACTTTTCAGAGATGAGATAGAAGAAAGGTCCATGTGCAACATGGGAAAACAAAATGACATTTTTTGGGTTCTATCAATATCCCATGTGTGATTTCAAAGATTTACCCATGAGGCCATGATGGAAAATTCTTTCTCGAGAGGTTTATTTCTATTAATTGACTTCTTTCGTTGAGTGATCTGTAGCATCACTTTGACTACATAAATGAGGCTCATTGTGAGATCATTTCTCAGAGCTTGTCATTTGTATATCTTTTATACTCATACATTCATGTTTGCTTTTATTGCATTTTAATAAAAGGAGGAAATGAGCTTCCCACAAGGTTCCCTATTTTTAAGGTGCATTATTGCTACCCATGGAAGCCTAATTTCTATTATATTCACTCTGCTACAGAAATACTTAATGCCAGGAAGGAGATATTTACTGGAATCCATGAGTCCAGAATTCATCATGATTCAGTGTGAAATCCACTGCCCTTTGCTCCCCACCCCTCTCGGACTGGAATGAAATGTGCCTTAAACTGAAGTGAAATACATCACATGCAGCAACAGTGGGCCCTCGCTTTGCCTCTATTCCTGGTGTGAAATCGATACACTATCTTTCCTCCTGACCTGTTCCGTGACCTCCATTGCAGCTTTCATGCTGAACAGCAATTGCTTTGAACAGTCTGGGTTTGCCACAGCTCACAAATGAATCTCAGCTTCTGTCTAAAGCGGGTGCTGATAACAAAGGCTTGATTTTAAATAATGCAGTTGTAGTCGTCTTCTAATTATGAATTACATGAAAGTGCAAGCTCCTCTATTATTAAACACTGTCAATAGCAGGCACGGTACATGTGCAGGCTACACACAGGTGCCTGGGGCCTGGGAATCAAGACTTTACATTTCTCTGGCGAAGTTTGGATTTATAGAGAAGGGGGAAGAGACACAAACTGTATTTACACATTTTGGTCACTTTCTCAGTAGAATTCTGTTTGGAGATACATTGATTTTTTTCCACATGAGGCTCTATATTTTCATTTTTCTTAAGGAAACGTTTTTTGAATACTAGATTATAAGATCTTACACAAGAAATGACTAGCTGACAAGTATTTGTTTTTTGATAAAGTAGATTTTACTAATAAATTTCAGGGTTAGGCAGTTAGGATTCTTACAGACTGGAAGGAGTAACTTATTGAAAGAGTTCTCCTTTTGATCATTCTGTAACTTTATTGGTGGAAGTAGAATTATCTTAGGAAGGCATTTTAGCTATTTTCAGGAGGCTCCTGAATGGAGGGATTTATTGTTTCAAGGAAAACACAGGCATTGTTGTGTGTACTAGGAAATGAATGTGTAATTAATGGAATTGCCTTGCTTGGCTGTGCCAGACTAGAAATCCCATGGATGGGTGAGACTCAGCGAGAGTGGAGTTTTTCCAAAAATTTTGGTGTGAAATAAGGATAACAGATTTGAGAGGTAATTTTTGAAACAATTGCATATAAAATTAGTCACTTATGTGTATTTGGTTAGTGCTCATGAAATAAAATTTGTTTAATAACAAATGGCATATACCCACCACAGAATATTCTACAGTGTAAGATCAAATGCCTTATCAATGATATTTTAATAGCACACACACACATACACACCCCTGTGTGCGAGGAGGCATGAACACATATATGATTTTGTTTATTAATTTATCCCAGGAGTTCAGCGGATCACGGAAAAGAAAGTTAGAACCCTGAGGTGGTGTTCTAAACACAATCTGCTTTACCTAAGTCTTCTAACCTCTTGTCCTTCTGGTTTACCCACCTGGAAAGTGTTCAGTGAGTGAGGTTACCTTTAACATCCTTTCTGCTAGCAGATTTAGGTTTATAACCCAATAACCCTTCACCTTTGCATAGAACCTACGGTTTCCAGTGATTTTCCCCATGCACCTGACCTTCTCAAGCACCCCATCAAGGCAGCCAGGGCTTGATACTGTTCCCAATTTTTTGAACAGGAAGCCAAGACACAAAATAGTTTGAGTGTCAAGGCTGGACTGATAGTAAGCAGCAGAAATAAAAACAGAACTGTCAGATGACTGCAAGTCCAGAGTTTTTGGGGGTGAGAGTGAGAGTGAGGCCCTTTTATTTATGTCAGCACTTGAGAGGTAGAGTGTTGCTATCATAGATTCTCCATATTTTTTAATTGTTCAAATGAAGTAATTCCTTTAAAACTTAATACATATTAAAAAGGCAGTCTTTGGTGATTTGTTCATTATTTTATCTGAATATTTCAGGATAATGTGCTTTCTTGGGACAGCTCCAGGGCAGTTGTTTATAAGACTAATTTATATTTATAAATGCATGAATGTATATACTTAAAGCTCCAGTATTGAACGCAGGGAGATATTTATTTATTATTTATTTATTTTTCAATTTTAAATCATTTTTTAATTTTTCAGTTATAAGGACATACAGTATTATATTAGTTTCAGGTGTACACACCAGGGATTAGACATTATATAACTTACTAAGTGATCATCCTGATAAATTATGTACCCATGTAACACCACACATAGTTATTAGAATATTATTGACAATATTCTCTATGAGGTACATCACATTCCCTTGACTATTCTGTAACTACCAGTTTGTACTTCATCCCTTCATCTTTTTTGCCCAACTCCCCCACCCTCCTCTCATCTGGCAATCATCACAGTGGTCTCTGCACTTATGAGTCTGTTTTTGTTCTGCTTGCTTGTTTATTTTGTTTTTCAGATTCAATTGTTTATACATATGTATTTATAGCCATTTTATTTTTCCATATTTTTAAATTGTTTTTCCTTCTTCTTAAAGAAGGCCCTTTAACATTTCATGTTTTATTGATTTGGTGTTGATGAACTCCTTTAACTTTTTCTTGTCTAGGAAGCTCTTTATCTGTCCTTCAGTTCTAATTGATAGCTTTTCTCAGTAGAGTAAGGTTGGTTGTAGGTCCTTGAATTTCATCACTTTGAATATTTATTGCTGATTCCTCTGACCTGCAAAGTTTCTGTTGAGAAGTCAGCTGACAGTCTTATGGGAGCTCCCCTGTAGTAACTAACTGCTTTTCATTTGCTGCTTTTAAGATTCTCTTTTTCTCTTTAACCTTTGGCATTTTAATTATGATGTGTTGTAATGTGGGCTTCTTTGGGTTTGTCTTGTTTGGGACTCTGTGCTTCCTGAACTTGTATGTCTCTTTCCTTCACCAGATTAGGAAAATTTTGTCATTTTTTTCAAGTAGGTTTTCAATTTCTTGCTCTCTTTTCTCCTTTGGGCACCCCCATGATGCAAATGTTGGCATACTTGAAGTGGCTTCTACACTATCCAGTTTTTTTGCATTCTTTTTTCTCTTTTCTGTTCTGATTGGGTGTTTTTTGCTTCATTATCTCTGAAATTACTGTTTCAATTCTTGACTTCATGGATTCTACTGTTGATTCCCTGTAAATTATTCTCATTTCAGTTAATGTATCCTTCACTTCTGCCTGGTTCTTTTTTATGGTTTCATGTCCTTTTTTATGCTGTTGAAGTTCTCTTGAAGTTCATTGAGCATCCTTATAACCAGTGTTTTGAACTCTGCATCTAGTAGATTGCTTTCCTCATTTTTTTTTTCTGGAGTTTTATTCTGTTCTTTCATTTGGGACATATTTCTTTGTCTCCTCACTTTGGCAGTCTCCCTGTGTTTGTTTCTGTGTATTAGATAGAACTGCTATGTGTCCTAGGCTTGATAGAGTGGCCTAATATATGAAAGTAGGTGTTCTGTAGGGTCCAGTGGCACCTCTTCCTTTTTTACCTGTGTTGGGCACTCCCATGTGGGCTGTATACACCCCAGTATTGTAATTGAGCCTTGATTGCTGTTGGCATATTAGTGGGAGGGATTTATCCCCAGGCCAGTCAGCTGCAAGGACTAGCTGTAACCACTGTGGAGGATCAGCGGTGCAAAAACCCACCACATGGAACAGGACTTCAGCAGGGATTTGGTGCCCACTGAATTCACCCTTTGAGTGTGTCACTTGTGAAGGTGGTTGGGTGGTGCTTCAATGTGGTATGAAGCTGCCTATTGGGTATTCTGGCTTTGCAGCCTCCCAGGAGTTGCAGGCCAAGGTAAGCACCCTCTTATGCCCTGCCTGGGGCCAGCCTTCATGAGCTACGAAGTAATCTACAGATGGCTACTACGTGTGCTGGGCTTGGAGGTGCCCAGGAGAGGCCAAGCTGCAAACCAATTCTGGCTGCCCTTAGTGCCTGGCCTAGGGCCCCTTAGTGAGAAGGTATGGGTATGCTGAGGCCAAAAGTTTCTTGTTTGAGAGATTTGAGAAAAGTCTGAAGCCTGAGCTGTGACAGGCCATTTGTAGGGAAAGGCCACTGGAAACAGTTTGGGTGGACCCACAAGTTGGTTGGGGCTGGATCTCAGTGAATCACCAGGGCAGGGTGAACAGTGATAGCCAGGTTAATGGAGACTGATATGATGCCCTCCTGCTGGCTGTGTGGGTTGGAGGGGTCTCAGGAAAGGAATAATGGTCTCTGCCAGCAGTTCTGTCAGGAAGGAAGCTGCCCCTCTAGCCCTTGCCCAGATGTCAACACTTTAGCTCCTCCCTGTATGGCCCTGGTGATTTTTGGGCTGCTGCCCAGGTGCTGGAGCTCAAAGGGAATGAGTCTGAGTAGATCCATGTTCAGGGCCTTCAAGAGGTATTACTTAAGACTCCAGAAGCCTTCTGTCTCACTCAGGCACAATCCCTGCTGGTTTTTACAGCCAGGAATTATGAGGACTTCTCTTCCTGGCACTGGAACCCTGGGCTCGGGGGCCTAATGTGGGGCTGGGACCCCTTGCTTCACACGGGGACCTTTGCAGCCAAGATTTCCCTCTTGATTTTTATCCACCATATGTGGGGGTGGGACCGGCGCTTCCACATCTTTGCTCCTCCTACCAATCTGGATATGTCTTCTTCTTTATATCCTTAGTTGTAGAACTTATGTTTGGCTAGATTTCAGGCAGTTCTAAATGATGATTGTTCTATGGTATAGCTGTAATTCTGATGTGATTGTGGGAGAATACAAGTACCGCATTTACCTATGCTGCCATCTTGACTGGAAGCTCTTCCTATTCAGGGAGATGCTTATGAGTACATCCAAAGCATGCCTAAGATTCATTTAAGACCCAGTGATTTTGTGATGATGACTTCTTCATGACAGGTTGTAACTTGAATCATTGAAATTAGCAAAGTGAATGCCTTCAAAAACCTACATATTTTCTTTCCAAATATGTCATATTTTCTTCTTGTGGGCACATTACAAAGTGCTCTTTAAAGAGTAAGTTTATATAATGGTAAGATACCCGAGGCCATAAATAAGCCAAATAGAAGGAAATTCCAAACATAGAAAAGGTACTCTCACATTTCCCATGTCTTTAAAAGGAAAAGCTTGGGTCATGGGTCCTCTGTCCTGGGAAACTTTTGGCTATGAAAGTACCCCATTATTCCTCCATGCAGGACAATTTCTGTCATCCTAGGGCTTGTGCATGGCACCTGTGGGGACACTCCTACTAGGCGGATTGCCTAAGTAATTAGAAATCAAACATGATGAGAAGAAGAGAGTAGTGCTAAATTTTTTGTAAAATTCTCTATTCGGAAGCACCTGTGCTGACCATGCATGGACATATTCCATCATGAGAAGGACAAATGTGTTCAACAAGGACCTGCCCCCCCACCACTTATATTCTTACATATTTCCAGGTCACTTGTGGAAGTCTTACTAACAAAAACTACTTGAAGTGATGTGGAAAATCCCTGCCAAAATGAAACCAACATTTGCCAAAATATTAATTGAACTGACATAGATTTCTTGTTCTCCCCTGTTCTATTTAATGATATGCATTATTTTCTTTACTCTTCAACATGCCATCACTCAACCATTGTGAACTTCGTCTCAGCATTAATATTATCCTTGATCACACTTTAGCATTTCAATTTTAAAGTTCCAAATTGAAGGCCTGCTATTTCTATTAAGGGGTTTTTTTCCGTGAAAAGAGCAAACCTTGGCCAGAAGTCAGTGGTAATTCAGTTTAACCAAGTTAAGAAAAGCCTTTTATTCACAGTGCTTATTTTGAGACAGTTGAGCACAGAAATGAGGGTTCTAGAGACAGACACAAACTTTTATACAGAGCCATTATTTTTCTTCAAAGAAGACAGTGCTAATAAATCTTGTCGAATCAAGACCTTGAAAGAAACTGAAAAAAATATGTACAGATCTCAAATATACCCAAGAAAAGTACTTTATGTTATCTTGCTGCTGCTGCTTCATAATGTAGTTCTAGTTGAATGTAATCTCCTCCACTCAAATTTATATTTGAGAAATTGCAACACTGAAAGTTGAAACCATTTTTGTCATTCAAAAGAAGTGGAAGATCAATACTGAAGCTCTCCTATTAGTTGGTACAGTCTACTTTAGTGTTACAAGATTTATGATAAGAACACATTTTTAAATATATATTACATACCAGTGGTACAGCAAAACCTCGAAATAAAACCTTTTTATTTTTTCCAGGAGAAGGAGGTGGTCTATTTATTATTGAAATGCTACACGAAACTATAATTCAGTGATATTTTATTCCAATTAAATTCTCCTTAGTAGTAATCCTTTTTTATGATAAGCAAAACTGAATAATACAGGGTATGTTCCCTCCAATGAATTGTTGTGTAACAAGACTTGATGGTAATTCTACCTTTTCCAAAATCTGATATCAGGCAATTTATCTTCTAAATAATACTCCTGAGCACTAAAGCTGAAATGTTTTGGCTTCAGCCCAAATCAAACTCGAGGAAGCAGATTCTCCAGAGCATTTCTCTAAGTCTGTAAATTTAATTGTTATAATGAATAGAATACATGTGTCAAGATTACTTGTGATTTTACCTGTTTACTTCTCTTCCCAAGACAAAAATAGCAGCGTGACAAAGGCTGTTAACTCTTACTGGAGTTTGAAAAAATAAAAAAGCACCTAGCACAGCACATGATAATTAAACATTCACTAATTTTAAAGGTTCAATTCCAGTTAATTTCAGAACAGTGCAAATTTAAAAATCTATTGTTATATCATAATAAAATTGACCAATGGAAGTTTAAAAAACTCCACAAATATTTATCTATGAGGCAGAAAATATTCAGCTAAAAATATTTACATATGCAAAGAAATATCTTCTCATACTCTACTTCATAGTATTTAGTCACATTGCTTCATCTTCAACTTCCTCGCTTTCTATCATGTCTGCAAACATGATATTTTTCTTATTTCTTATTTTGATTTTTGTGCAGTGTTTTTTCACAAATAGTGAAATCCAGTGTGGTACTTGGATCAAAGCAATATCGGTTTCATTGACATTCATGACAGAAGTCAGACAGAGGTAAAGTTCACGTTACTTCTTTTTGCCACTTATTTCAAAAACTGCAAAGGTAATTGATTGGGAAGGAAGCTAAAGCTGCTGTAACTCTTTACCATGGATAATCATATTAATTTAAATAAAAATGATCAATATTAAATAACTGTTGCTAATGTAGAGTAACTTATCAAAGGTTATTTTGTGTTATTCCTTTCCTCCATTTAATTACAGTTATTTAAAAATTTTCATTACTCCTATAGTTGAATCATGGTTTCTAGATAAGGTAACCATTCTATTTTACTCATATTTCTATCAGAGAGAAAGGCCATGTGCCTTGGGAGACTTGAACATTTCTTCTGATGCTTTAGCAGCATTATTACTGTTGAGTGTGAGCCAACAAATGTGTATGTCAATAACAATTCTTTACTTTCAATCGACCTGGGAAAGTCTGTATGTTTCCCAATGTGATTTATTCAGGTAGGGTCCATTAAGCCACAAACTTGTGCCAAGCATTGTGCAAAACAGAGCATATAATGAATTCTAGCCTTCAGAGTCCTAAGAGTTCTTTGGGGGAGACAGAAGGGTAAACAAACCATTGAAATGAACTGTGATGAGAGCTGTAATAGAAACTAGGAGAGAGGGCTTTGGTGACTCAAAAGCAGGGTAGATATGCTATGGATATCTCGGAAAGACCCCCCACAAGAGCTAGTTTTTTAAGGATGAGGAGGAGTGGAAAAGGATAGGTGTTACTGGTTAAGTAAAACTAAGGTTGTAACAAAGAGACTATAAAATACAGAAGCTGAAAGAACTTTGAAATTTATTTCTTTTCATTTACTAGCCTGATGTGAGTGGCCAGTTGAAGGGGTAGTTCTGTCCACAGGATCGATCACTCAGGGTCACGGGGCCCTTCTCTTTTGTTGCTCTACCATCAGCATTTTTCTTGTCTACATGGTCAAAGTTGGATTGTAGTTACTTCAGTCCAGCTTGAGGGAAGGAAAGGTATGGAGAAGCACATGCCCGCTATGCCAAGGCCCAGACCTGAAAGCAGTGCTCACCTCTTCCTCTTCCATTTCATTGGCAAGGGAAACCGGCCTGAACTGGGGGTGGATATTCACAGACTACAGACATGGCTGGTCTTAATGCTCTTATGAGCCTTTTCTGAGCTGTACATGTAGAGGGCCTGGACTATGAAGGTTCCACCACAGAACCCATACATGCCCACGGGACTTTTGGCTTTACAACAGTTTTAGAGTTAGAATTCTAAAGTGTAAAACATATTCTTAACTAGAGTTCATAATTTAACAATAAAGAAACTGAACAACAAAACCGCTACTAGGGGGAATTTTGTAGCACAGGAAAGATGTGCTCTGTTTTCTGATGCCAGTCAAGTTGAAGTCAAGAATTAGGTAAGTCCTGGAAGATACACAGAAGTCACCCAGGGAAGAGGCAAGGCCATTGGAAGAGAGAAGATGGCACATGAGAAGGCATGAACATACATGGAGAGTGTGGAAGCTGCATGTGGTGTGGGGAAGTGATAGGCAAAGGATCGATATGGGAGGCTGGTCATGGGTGAAGCTGCAGTGATCGGCAGAGGCCAGACCCAGATAAGCTGTGTATGCCAAGCTGTGATGCTGGAGAGACTCTTAGGACAGTGGGCTAGCTAATCAGACTCATAGTTAGAAAGCCCATTTCTGACAGCGTGACGGATGGAGTGAAGGAAGGTGAGTCTAAGCCAGGGGAACCTGGAGGAGGAGATTGCAGTGATCCAGATGAGGTGACCTACCTAAAGGAAGAATAGGGCACAGCAAAAGGAGGGGTGACTTTGCACAGACATGTGGGAGACAAATGCAAAAGGGCTTGTTGACTGCTTGCGAATGGAGGATGAGGGAAGGGAAGAATAAAGGGCCAGTTCTAGATGTGGTACCTGGGAGAAGTTGTGGAGCTGAGCCCTGAGGTAATTCCAGCAGGGGATCTAAGAGCCAGGTGAGGAGGAAAGGTGATGGGTTCTATTTTAGAAAGATCAAGTGGAAGGTACGAGTAGAAATGTCTAATAGATAGAAGAATATGCAGGCCTTAGGTTTGAGATGAAGATAGAAGCTGAGGATAGAGACTTGGGAGTTATTACCATATAGGTAAAAGTTGAAGTTAAACGTCGATTAAAACTAGCCTGAGAAATGGTAAAGTTGTTATTAGTTAAAACAATTCTTAAGTAACTCTTATAACTTACTATCTTTCTGTTGATACTTTAATAATTCCAGTAAGTCAAAAATGTTATTGCCTAAAATATTTCTTGAATTTTCAAGGTTAATCAGCAATGGAAAAGTACTTGGTAATCAGTAAAATAGTTGAAATGTTACAACCTCTCCCCCGACCCCGAAACACCAATCCCCATTCTCCATCCGGCTCTCCTTCTTACCCAGGACAAGAGCTGTAAAGAAATCGGGGGGAAAGCAGAGGCCTTAACATCAGAGAATAGAGTTTGGGTGAATTTTAACTTACGCACGAGAAACTGTTTAATGATTTATATCTATAGGGTAGAACAAAAGTAGGCTTACAGTTGTGAGTATGCAAAACATAGTTTATTCTTTTATTATTGTTTATTAATTATTGTATCCTTTTCCATGTGAACAGCTATAAACCTACTTTTGCCCCACCCTGTAATTCTAATGAGCCTTGGGCACGTAACTGTTCTCAAAATGAGGTGAAAGGCAGAAAAATAAAACATTGGTGGATAGTGACATAAGTTTCCAACCATTTTGAAACAGATCCTGAGGAGTGTTGATAGGCCCAATTAAGGGTGATCAGGAAAACTTCCCTACGTGAATGCTAGAGTTTCTTAAGCTCAGAAAAGTGTTTTGTTGTTGTTGAAGGTTTTTTGGCAGTGTCATCAAATGTGAAAAATATGTCCCTGGAAACCATTCAGGATCTGAATCTTTAGCTCTGTTCCTACTTCTCTGGGAGCAACCTGGCATGCCTCTTGACCTTTCTGAGCCTCATTTTTCTCACTAAAGGGGAAGGTTTCTGCTGTTTCTTCTAGCCCTGGAAGCTGTCCAGCTGTGATTCTCAGCCTAGGCTGCTCTTCTTTAATGAAAAAAAAAAAGTTTAATGAAATCTGAATAGATCATGTAGAGGTGATCATTTATATAGGGGACTTGAGCATCCATGTATATTGGCATCTGTGGGGGTCCTGGAACCAGTCCCCTGTGGATACCGAGGGACAGCTAGGTTTTGGGGGGAGTCAGAAGCTACATGTGGATTTTCAGCTGTGTGAGGGGTTAGCTTCCCTAATTCCCATGTTGTTCAAGGGTCATCTGTGTATAAATGTAAGTTATTTTTGCTCATATAAAACTGGTTATCCTAACCTAATACATACGTAATTCTTTTGCTCTTAAGAGACTGGTTGCTGGAAATGGACTCCTAGTGGGTCCAGGACTGCAGGGACACACTGTGGCATAGCCCTTAAGGGCAAATGGCAGACATGCATCATTGCAAATTGCTCTTCCCTCCTCTTCAGATCTGTGAAGTCAGGCCGTGCCTTCAGGCACAGCTTTTTCTCCAACCATTGTTCCTCAGTTGTTGGTCCAGCCTCCTGAGCTGCCTTGACCTTGGGAGGACCTCCCCCAATCCCCAATTGCCTGCAGCTCTCTACCTACCCTTTCACTACTATTAATAAGACAGTGCCGCAAGCCATGTAGAACTTGCATTTTAATGTCTTTTGTTTCTTTGTCTAGTTCCAGGTACAGTACTGGCATAATTTTCTTAGCCGTTAAGGTTCAGAACTATTTCCTAGAACCCCAAACTAATGGAGAAAGGGAGGTTGTAGTGTAAATAGCCCTCTCTGCTGACAAACTCATGTCTGAAAGGGACTGAGAATCCTCAGTGACTTAAGAGGTGGTGCAGTGGGGTGGTCTAACATATTGAATGAAAGTACCAGGTACAGGCTAGTAGCACGCTTGTTCTTAATGCCAAAAGGGTACATACCACTCAGTGTGAAGGAAAACGATGTATGTATACATACATGGGGAGGGAGGCTTTTGATGGAGGGAT
>PVJD01002063.1:217500-222164 GCA_004026545.1 Mormoops blainvillei
AAGGAAATGGTCAGAAAACTCTCAGCATTTTTATATTATATCAGGGAATCTCTGATGAATATATATGCTTAAGTAACGCAGATGAAAATTGTACATATAAGCCTTTTTCCCCCTTTTGCTTAACTGCTAAGCAACCTGGAGTCTTTGTAATCAGCTTATCTCAGGTGCCTGTTAACATCTAACCTGTGCTCCTGACGGCCTTGCTTGTGTTTTCATCCCTGATTGGGCTTCTGTAGGCTGTGTGATATCCTTTTAGAAGTCAGTAGCATACCAACTATATAAACTGAGTAAATCTGATATATTAACTTTACTAAGGTTTTATAGCTAATTTATAGTTGCCTACAATGGTAATGCATGATCGAATTAATGACAATCCTGTAACAAAAACAAGAACAAAAACTAATGACAATTGTTTTGAACGTTTTCTTTAGAATATAATCATGGGAATTGTAGAGTGAGTTAAGCTTTAGACCTTATGTCTTTCTTCCACTTTTATGACTCTGAGATTTAAAAAAAAATTGTTTTTGTTCTGATGATGAACTGAAAAGTTTTCCCTGCTGCAGGTTTCTAGAAGTGGAAGTTAATGTTCTAAAATGTATGTACACGTTGCAATTATGTATATGTAGCTGAAAAGCATAAAAAGCAAACTATATTAAACTTCAACATACTTGTTATCCTGCGTTCCCGTTGACTGTAGAGAACCTCTAGTCATGTATATCTGTTTTTGATGCCTCTACAGAATAACTGCCCAGCATCCTCTGCCCAACCAATCAGAATGTAGGAAAATCTACAGATATGACGGAATCTACTGTGAATCTACCTACCAGAAGTATGTTGAAATCTTTGTGAGTCTTCCTTCTGGCTCGTGCATCAGTGCTTGTGGTTGCCAGCTATTAAAAAATATACTTGTATTGAAACCTTATATTTTTCTAATTTAGTGGGGGAAAAAAACAAAACCAAATCAAATAAAAACAACCAAAATATTTGTCTCTGAAATCAAGACAGAAAAATGTTAATGCTTTTGAAGTTGTGGTCTAAGAGTTTTTAAAAATGACTATATTAAAGCTCTTAGATAAGCTTCTTTTATCACAGTAAACAAATACTTATATGCAAGGAAATTTCAGCAAAATACATTGCACAGGTGCTCTGCATCTTAGGGATTTGAAAGGTGTGTTATGTATAAATTAGCTGTCACTTTTTTTCAATCCTGTAATGGAATGATGAGTTGTAATTTGCATAATCCTTTAAGAAGTCAAATTATACTGTCATGTAGCAGATTTAACATGCTAGCTAAGATTTCAGAGCTTTGCAGCTAATTACTATGTACCTTACAGGACAGTTAAATTGAAGTCGAGTCCTCTGCCTTTGCTGTCATTTGCTTTGTCCATTACTTAACAGAATCTGCACTGTTGTTGAGGAGGTGCTTTTACTATCTCTGAAGTAAACACTCTGCTCTGGGGAGGAGAGGCATTTCATCGTGTCATAGCTTGCCTTGTATCATTGCTTTTGCTAAGAGGAAAGTTTTTTGTTTTTTGTTTCTTCGTTTTAAAAATAAAAATAAAAACAATAGTCTAAATCAGAATCTTCTCAAAAAGGATACAATTTATGCTTTTCAGAAAAGTTATGGAATATTAACTGAAGCAACATTAACCTTTACTATATTAATGAAATTTCCCTATAAAAATGTAAAGCTAGGTAAACATTATTCCTTTGAAGCCATTAGCCTTCCTAGATATACTTTGCAGATATACTTTGCACTCTGGTGTGTTTTTGTCCAGAAACTCTTAAATTCGTTTGCACTGGAGTTTCCTTATAGAAAAAAGAAACACCCCTTTTCCTTAAAAATTCTCTCTGAATACACGTTGGTGGAGTTCCACTTGTATTTACTCCTCCAGTTACTCACAGAGCATGTTCTTGCATGGTTTCCACTTCACGAATGATCAGGAAAGTTTGGAGTCTGGGAAGGCTACTCTCTGAAATGGACACAGAGTAGATACCAGACGGGGCTGGTATCCCTGTTTCTCTGCTACTAATTTGTCTCTGGCTTTATTTCTCTATAATCTATTGCTTACATACTGTCATTCTCTTCATTGAAATTGGTGTACCTATAATGCAAAATTGTTTTTGATTTATCACTTAAAAATTCTTGTTATCTGTGAGTCATATTTATTGTGGCTCTTGGTGGCCAGGTTTCCATAATTTTTAATGATTTTGTGGCTTTTTTGCGACTCATGGATACTTTGGAGAAGCCTTTTGTTATATAAGAAGGGGGTCCTTTAAGGACCATCTTCAAGCAGCAGTTGATTATTGACCAATCAGGTAATTGGAGCCCAGCAGCTAACTGTAATTAAGCCAGTTTCAGGTGTCTGAAATTACCATCTGCTGAGAGGCTGAGGTTTGTCTGTGTAAGGCGAGGTGGCCAGAAGAGGTCATCAAGAATCCAGCCCAGGCAAGGCTTTCCTTCTTACTGTAGGTATCATCTGTAGGCTGGTTTTTTAAAGGAATTGGTGTTATTTGTAGTCAAGGTAGACACAGTAGGCAGCACAGCTGTGACCGCCAGGCAAAGTCACTAGGGGGATATTCATAACAAGGAAATATTGGCAAAGAAATGATGAAGAAGGGGAGGAAATCCCCAAGATGTTAAATTGGAGCACTGTCACTGAGATGATTAATGGTGTTGTGTATTTTAGTGAAGACGCTTATCTGGATTGTCTTGAAACTATAGTGTACATTTAATAGCACCTATAAACAAGCATGTGGTACATGAGAACACAGGAGAAAAGGCCATGGATTCAGATTTTATTTTCCTGAGAGAGTATTTTCTCCAACGAAGTCATTGGCTTCTGGTTATTAGAAAGCTGGTTTTAATGTCTATTATATATAGAAGTATGCATACTATATATAGTACATTTACTGTTAATTAGCATTTATATAGTTCCTTTCCCTGGAGGATTGAAAATGTTTTGTGAAAAAGATAGGTATCTTTTCAACACTCCTGAACGCTGAATATTTTTAAGCGGGAAATGGCGATTGCTGTGATTTGCCTGGTCATCCAAAGCCAACCAGCAGTGTTGGTCATAGGGCCAAAGTTTCATCTACGATGGGGTCAGTACGATTTTGACAGAGCATCTCTGTCAATTTCCGGTAAGGCAGGAGGTCTCTTGGAAGACCCTTTAGCTTCCAGTGTGAAGCCATGAGTACCCTGATTCTGAGTAATGAATTAGCTTTTGCCTTGGAGGGATCTTTACCATCTTTGGGCAAGTTGCTCAGCCTTCTCAGGCATCAATAAATCCTGCTAGACATAGGAAGAGACACAAATGAGTTTAGAGTCTATTTGGGGGGCCTCATCCAACTACTGGGATATGAATCCAATTTAGTGGATCAAGATCAGAAAATTAAAAAATGAAATGGAAGAGAATAGAAAATTCTCTTATTAGTACACTGCAGTCAGTAAGGGTGTGTTTGACCTAGTGAGGCTTCTGTTTTTGTTTTATGTGTTTGTGTATGTGTACTTGAAACTGCACATATGTGTTCACAGAGAGGGTCATGAGGTAATATGTGTTTTTTACTGTTTTACATCCAAATAGAAACTGAAAGCCACTACAATAGAGAGTTGAATAGGCAAACATAATGTATAGAGAGCTGCTTTGTCATTATGTGTTCAGGGCACAGTGGGTTATACAGAAATGATGAGCTCTGTGGAAAAGGTTCAGGAATGAAAAGGCCACACTCTCTGGTCTCATGTGCAGGATGTGGTGGGGCCAGCCGGGACGGGCAAATCTTCCATTCCGCGATTCCTGACAAATGTTAGCAACTTGAAATTAGGGGAACTGTTTGAACTGTGGAGACTGGAAAATGCTATAAATCAGGTGCCCTTCTACCCCCAACTGGTTGTTTCATATTTACCAGCATATCACTGCACATTTTTTCAGCTACAATTCTGTGACTTCACAGTTATTGTGAATTCTTACATGTTGGAACATCATTTTATATGTTGCATTTAGATGTTTTTGGAAATTATTAAAGTAATCAAATCATCTAAATAATATCAAAAATTTAAAGTACACAGAAATAAAAACCTCTGATTATTTCAAAATGTCTATAATTTGAGTATAAAATAATGATAGCTACCCTAACTTTTTACATAAGTGGTTATGACATGGCCAGTTTAAAACTTCAAATTATAACTGGTGATATTAACTTTCTTGGTTTGGGGTAGGAATTCAGTATTTCTAAAAACACTGGCCACATTATAAATATTTAACAAGTTTCACTGTTTTATGTTAAGCAATCATTTTGGTAAGTACTGAAATTTTGGGTTCCAGATCCCTTTCCCCCTTTTCAGCTGTCTTTATAGTTTGCAATAATATTTCTGGAATTTAGTGAGCTCATTGGTAAAGTAGTGGATTTGATTGGGAAATACCAGAGTTCTTTTCCAATTAAAACAATTGTCAATCTTATTTCTTTTCTATTTTCAACATAGAAGTAAAAGCAGTATGGAAAGTCCGAAAAAAGAGAAGTGATACCCCTTTCTGTAATAACTGTGATAACTTTAAGCTTTGCTTTCAAGAAGGGCATAAAATATTTGCATCAAAGGAAAGGAAATTTTCATGGGCGGGAGATGGAATTGTGTCAATAAATCATTGAAAATTACCTGTGTTAAT